>JSYX01000635.1:0-19587 GCA_000787465.1 Thermomucor indicae-seudaticae | reverse complement strand
AACACCACTTTGTTTTATCTCATACATCGGATAATCAAAACCGTATGCAAACTTTTTGCCCGCCAGTGTATCACGCCACAATATAGCTATTAGTTTTGGAATACGTACTGTTGTAACCGAAAGTTTGGTATGTCATTAAATATCAGATCGCTTTAACGAGCCTGGTTCCTCCTCAGTGAAGCAAGTGGTCTCCGAGTCTGCTATCTGTGTATCTAGCACTGTAGCTTTATCCAAGTTTCTTTCCCAGGTTGTAGGAAGCAATGGCAGATCGTTCATGGTGAGGTCTTTTGATGTGGTTACAGTTTCTGTTCATGCACCCTTTCCTGATCTGAGCTGGAATTCAATCACGTCCAGAAGCAACAGCATATCACAGAGCAAACGTCTCTTGATTTCACCGTAAATCCTCGTTAATGCATGGTGCAAGTTTCACTTTTTAAGTTCACGCAAACGCAACCAACTTGAGGACGCAAAGAAATATTCAAAAACAAGTAGTCTCCCGAGCTTGGCATGCTTCAAGTATGGGACGTCACGCAATTGCTGATCCGAAGCGTCAATGAGAGAGCGTTTTCCGAGAAGTTCGCTAGCGGAAACGAATGATTGGTTCACAAGATCTTTACCTTTTGAGTTCGTATCTCCTCGATTCTCACGCGTTTTTCGGACCGCCTGCTCCGAGCAAGAGACCGTCGTCAGGACGTAAAGAAGCTCTCTCTTTATTGGTGTTTCGTTTGTAAAGTTAGCATGTCAACTTTTTAGTCCAATGCCACGAGGCACTTGTCCAAATCCAGAAAGTGATCCACCATTCGGAATGGGGCCGCGTGGCAAACACACTGACCGCGGCCTCGAAATGTGCTGCACAGGGGACAGAGGCATGACCTATAGCGGAAACAAACGAATCACATGCCCCACCTCCCCCGCCCCCAAATCATTCTGTGGCAAAAAATATAGGCTTCCACCACAGCAGGTATAGTTGCACACATGAGTCGAACAGCTGAAAAAGTCGGTCAAGCCCGACAAGCACTGCATCTCATCACAAGCTTTTAAAACACTATAATAACAGAAAAGAATGGTTTATTTTAGTACAAGTTCTCATGCCGAAAGAATGCAATATGAAATAGGAGAGGAAGGAGCGGTTGTCGTGTAAGATGTATGAATGATGGATAAATGAAGATGCACTTGTATGCTTAAATCACCAGCCATGAAAACTTCCCAGCCATCCAGATATTTGCGCCTCTGATGGATTGTTTTCGACTCGTTGATTATTATTTCGCTGTCTTCTAAGCATAATAGGGCTTTTATGATAGAGAGCCTTTTGTTGTATATGTTCCCAAAGAATATTGCGCCTTAGGCTCTCCGTGAGCTCTTTGCGCAAAAAGTGATCACGTTGAGCGACTTGCAGTAAATGTTGTGATGACCTGGACGACTGAGGAATGCATGCTGGATGATGTTGGGTTTTTGATAGGACAGGAGGACATGCAGCTGCCATGGACCGGTTTTGTTGTTGCTGCTCCTGTTGCAGCATGGCTGACAATAATGATCGACGTGGGCCAGCCGGTCGACTTGGTTGAGTTTTTCGAAAATATTGAGCAGCTAGATCATCATTTGGCATCATCGTATCGTCATCCTCTTCTTCGTATTCGTCTTCCTCCTCGTCGTCATAATCGTAATCGTCGTCATCTTCGTCTTCCTCGTTGTCGTCGTAGTCGTAGTCATCATCATCCAGTAGATCAAAGTCGTCGTCGTTGTCTGCATCATTATCAGAAGTAGTAGCGGTAATGTTGGGGCTATCTGGTTGCAGCACGGTCTGCTGATTATTTCCCAGAGACTGCTCTAGTTGCTGCCTTGTTTGTCGACATTCGTCGTCAGGCGACCGAGGAGAACTACGATTGGTAGCAGTAACTGTTGTTTGTTGCGTGATATTCTCGTGCGTCTCGACTGCGTTTTGTTGCTCCTGTTGGTCGAGGAGCTTATTTGAGGCTGACCCGGCTGGTGAAGCAGGCGGACGGGCGCGTCTCGGCTGGTGTGACCATGCGTCATGTCCAGGTGACAAGGACGAGATAAAACGCTTAATGGAAAAGCACGTTGTCGTGCTAATACTCGTTTGGGAGGATTTTGCACTTCCGGCAGGCGATGCAGCGCAGGTCTGAGATGAGGGCGGGACGTAGGAGAAATAATCGTTGCCGGAAACAGACAGTGATTGGTGCATTTGTTTTTCATGATACCATAGTCGCCAGGACATGTTCTCCAAGCGTTGACCGTTCTCGATGTGCGCTTTGCACTTGGTAAATACTGACAAGAGTTGGGATTCCAGTTAGAAGGAGACTTGCTCTGCTATTTCCTGGCCCTCCAGGACGACTTACCGGTCCACATAGTGCTTAGGTCGTCTATATCCACGGTGTGGATATTGTGAAGGGATTGGGGAGAAAGCGAGAGCATAGGTTGCTCGAATATATGCTTCATTCCTTTCAACGAGAGAATTCGGTAGCAGAGAAGGAGAGAAGGAAAAGAAAAAGATGGGATGGATCCAAACAGTGCTGCTGTGTTGAAAAGGAGGTCGTCCGAAGAACGAAGGTCACATGCAACGTACCTTTGGTGCGAATCGGGAAGCCTAATTAAGCTGTTTTCCTTTGCACTTGGCGAACCCCAGTTTCACGATAACCTCTAGCTTTATATTCTAGAGAACCTTAAATTTTCCTTGGTCTCAGTTCAATTCTCAATATCTGTTGCCACCTTGGTACATTGATATGACGTTTAAAATTGTTATAAGTGGCCTAAGAGACTTTCCCTCCGCGTGTATTTTGCGATTTTCACATTGCTTTCTACGGATGCAGAACGGAAATGGACCATGTGTCCTCGATGATTTGTTAGGTAATCTAGTATCTCCAGTCTCCTGATTGAAACAATCGGATAAATACATTTCCACCCTCACGGTTTGCTGTCCCCCACCCCCATCAAATCAGCTAGCACATAAAGCTTTTGAACCAAGTGAAGCACTCTGTTAAGGAAGGAGAAATATCGTGTCCAGGAGTCCGGCAACATTCTCTGTATATTGGATCTTTTGCCACCTTCCTCTGTCCCTGCGTCCTCACTCAACAAGCAAAGGTGGTCCTTATTTTTAGGCACAATAAGCTTTTTCCAGGAAATAAAACAACGAACATCATGTGGATCCACAACATCAGAGCGGTCTGTTGCAGGTTGTTGTTAAAATGATTTGCGCATGTGCCAAAAGAAAGTTAAGCTGTTCCGTCACGCATCGATTGCCTCTTTTCTGGAAAAGTCGTGTTTGGACATGCCTTAATATCGCAATGGCTACGCACAGACAAAACATTGTACGCTAATAATGCATCTCACGCAGAGAGAGCAAGATCTTACCTGTGAATATCAACCGCTTTCCTGGGAAAAAGACCACATTTACACAAAGTCCATAATTACGTTGAATCACTCGACATTGTCCAATAACATTTTTGTACGATTCGATTCCTGGTTGATTTATATTGATAACAGATTTGTTGCCTTAGTTGGTATCGTTGTACAAAAGGATCAACTATCGGCAATGTGATACTAAACGCAAGGCGAAGAGCAAGAATAGTTCAATCAAACATGGCGCTTATTATTGCTGGCAAATCACAAGGCGAATTGGACGGGTGAATGTTTAAGCCAAGGCCTATGAATGGGCACCTCTGATCCATTAGATGTCATGCCTTGATCGACCTTATTTTGTTAGTATTGCGAGACCAAAGGTGGGTTTGGAGGCTGCAGTAACGTATCGAAAGACAGTAAATCTGCGATTGTTTCTGAGTTTGGTGAAGATGGAAGCAAAAAGAGCAAATCCGACGGCAACTTTCTCTCTCTGCTTCAGAGAGTGTTTGGGCTGGCGTGGATTCCGATTAACATTATTTATCAGAACCAACTAATTGCTCGCTTCGTACAATGCAGAAATCAATTGCTGCTCAGTTTATTATACCGCCACAATCGCCTTCTGCAATTCCTATCGTTGCTCCTTCTGAATCCTCCGGCAATGGAGAAACCGATTCTTCGTCCAAGGCGTCAAACAAGCCGTCTTCAAAAGGTTGATGAGAATTCTCGAGGACTTGGCTTTGCTACAAAAAAGACAGCATTATTCACATGATTGAGCCCTATAGGCAAGGCGAACACGAAGCGGTTATGCCGTAATGTTATTATTCACGGCTTTTGCAAATATGAAGGCAAAGGCTGCGAATTCAATCATGAGGTGGTGCGTACAATGCGGATAATTAGCCAGCTGCTGTTTACCTAACGCCTTTTTTGAAGAACAAACCTTCTTCGCAGCAAGGTAGTCCAGAAAAGTAAGATTTTCAGTGATTTTGATTGTAAAGCAATGCTCGAGAATCAGCAAATTAAAGAAATCTGAAAGCACAATCAAATTACGGACACAGTCGTCTGGATCGCGATCTGGCACTTCTAGTATGGTATCCTCGGTTTCCGCAGAAAGTGTCAATGCGCCTGTCTTTGTACCGAAATCAGCCGCTGTTTCTTCGGCTACTGCAGGTTAGGGAAAGGCCAGCTATACAGTTATCCATTGTTGCTTATTGTGCTGTGATAACTGAAATAGTACCAGCAAGTACGAGTGAGTGTTGAACGTCGTTCAATCATGTGCTATGATGGAATTGATAACTGTGGGATACACTAGGCACAGCAGCCTTGCAGAATGGTCAAGGAAATGGAGAGTAAGCTGTTGACATAAACGCTCTATGAGAAGGCAGATGTTTACAGCTTTGACCCGTATTTGTAGTGTTTCTGAAGACCAAGAAGTCGCGTACTCTCAAGAATACGTAAATCAAACGGTTAATCATGAACAGGGTGTAGCCGCTTTGACGGATAGTTTCTCGCAATTTGGTTTATCGTCAGAGGTAAAACATAAAAAACGCCCGCTACCATGAAAAATCCTGATGGCTCAAGTGTCGGTCATTAGGGAACATCGACGATGCCGACTTCGCCCACGCAGCAAACACAGACTCCTTCCCAAATGTTACTCGGTATGGGCATGATGCAGCCTGGCCAGATGGACACCTATGGCTATTATATGGGCACGCCAATGTTTACTCGTCAACCGGTATGAGCCGAATCATGCATTGAAAATATTGGAAACTGAGCTATTTGCAATAGCTGCAGTACCATCTATACACATCACCTACGCCTGACGTGTCTAACCTACTACCACATCAACGAACGATCAAAGCATTCTTTATTCCAGACGATCTTCGAGAAATGCTGACTCGGCGTAATGAAGCAACATTGATGTCCGCGCCTGGTAGGTTGCTTTGCAATCATCAAACTGAGTGAGAAGGGGCTAACGCATCAGAGCAAGCGCGTGAATTGGGCTTGCCAAAGGAAGTCCATGTATATCACTCATTATATCCGCTGGATGAACAGCCTAATCAGCCGAGCAAATTCTTCGGGCATTCCTCGCGGATATATAAGGCGATATCCAACGTAGATGGCCGCTACTATGTGCTTGTCAGGATTGAAGGTCTGTTTCGGCTCTGCGGGTTTGAGCACTACTAACAAGAAGGGAGTTCAGGTTTTCGCCTGACTGACGAATCAGCAATGAGAGTTGTTGAGTGTTGGCGAATGATACGGCATTGCAATATTGTTTCAGTTCGCGAAGCATTCACCACTCGTGCTTTTGGTGATTCTTGTAAGCCTAAATGACTTTACTGTCCATGAGGAAGAATGATGTGATCGACTGATAAGCAATATAGCTTTGGTCTTTGTGTATGATTATCATCCGTGCTCAAAGACATTATATCAGTCACATTTCACACACGAGGGTCAGGCTGCTTTGTTCGCAGAGCAGCAAGCCCAGTCGCGGGCAGCGCAAACTATAGGTCCCAGCACAACCCTAGTTCCGGAAATAACGTTGTGGAGCTACATAACACAGATAACGTCTGCCATAAAGAACATCCACGGTTGTGGGTTAGCAGCTCGAAATATAGAGCCTAGCAAAATCCTGGTTACAGGAAAAAATAGGCAAGTCTCTTGATCTCTACTGCTTACAAGATCCGGTCGCTTAACAGTAAAGCCTCATGTAATATACAGGCTTAGGCTTAATTATAGCGCTACTCAAGATGTTATACAATATGACGGTGGGCAAAACATTGCACGACATCAGGCAAGTGGTGCAAAGCAATGCAGATAATTGGCAGTGCAAAGTTGGACACTTATTAGCGTACGATTTAGCAAGAAGATTTGCTTGCTTTTGGAAAACTTATTGTAGCACTTGCATGCAATTCGCTACAATCATTTCATAACCTTCCGCAGTCATTCGAGCATATTTCACGCTGTTATTCACCGGACCTGAAGAATGTAGTCCTCTACCTTCTAAGCAAACCGCTGCCAACAAAGACCATTAACGAAGTTATCACACTTTGCGGACCTCGTATTTTACATGCCATTAATTGTAGCCAGTTGTAAGTATAAATGATACAAAGTCTGTGTATTGACCAGATAGGAAGGACTGAATGTCATGAAATTTAGTTACGCTGACACTCTTGAGAGCGAATTGAGTCGCGAACTTGAAAATGGTCGACTTGTTCGACTGTTGGCCAAAATGGGTTTTATCAATGAGCGGCCAGAGTACGTACATGTAAAGCTTAAGGGTACTGTATATCTTAAAATAACTCATGAACTTGTATGTACAGATTTGATATGGACCCAAGCTGGTCCGAAACAGGTGATCGATATATTATTAAGTTATTCCGGGACTACGTCTTCCATCAGGTTGATGAGAACGGTGTGCCTGTGGTAGATATGGTCCATGTCCTGACATGTTTAAACAAGGTGGGTCTTCAACAAAAAGTTCAAAGTAGCCTTGAAGAGAAACCTAATCTTTCTTGCTGCAGCTGGACGCAGGCGTCGACGAAAAAATTATGCTGATGTCGAGAGATGAGCAGTCATGTCTCATCGTTAGTTATAAGGAAGTCAAGAATTGTATAATATCAGCATTCAAAGACTTGACTTCTGGTCGAAAGTAGACAGAAAAAAAACCAATAAATAAAAAACTGCAAAACAGTAAATAACAGCCTGGGGCTCCTGAGGATTAGAGGACAAAGCTATTTTGTGCGTACTGTACAAGGTGAAAGTGTTCCAATAGGTTGTGCTTTGCCATGCACATACAAATAGGGACAGGTAACAGCCGACCGCAAGTAAGGTTACCCTTAACATAACGCCATGACATCGTTCACTTACTGACCTGTATACATAAATACAATGAAAGTATGTATCGTTGCTACACATGCACGCCCAGTTTCCAACCTGGATAAGGCTTATATGCCTTGGATCTTCCGGCGAGATGAGTGCTGAAGGGGAAAAATGTTAAGTGTGGCTTGGAGGAGACCAGCACAAAATTTTTTCTCACTGCCGACGGGATAGAATTCCTTCTCTTTTCGTTTCTTCACGTCAAAGTAGTCTAGTTGTAAGTTTCGAGTATCCGCGATGGAAGCATCGGCATCAGCAAAGATACGGACGTATGGAAGCGAGAGAGACCAACATGTTTTTCTTTTCGCGATATCTAGATCATGAGCGCCGAATTGGTCTGGGCTTTGGTTAAGAACAACAACGCCTTCCTTGTTAAGCGCAACAACGTTGAATTCTCGCGCGAGCCTGGCAACTTGACCAACTTGAACAGCTTCAAGTACTCTGGCCTTGCTAACAACAAGGTACTTTAGCGACATTCAATTGCGTGCGAATGGCGAGAATAATGATGAACTCGTTTCTTTTGATGGTAGACCGTTGACATCACTGCCGCTCCCCGTGGCATCAAGGTCACCACCAAGCGTCCCAAGAACGCCCAGAAGCCCGCCCAGTCCACCACCTCTGTTGTCCTTGCCCACGGCCGTCGCAAGACCGCCCTGAGCGTCGCCAACATGGTTGCTCGCACCGGTTACCGCCGTGATCTTCACAAGGTATATTGGAGATCTTTTAGAGAGAAAACTGAAGAAGGAAAACTCATGTGTTCTTTTAGGCTGCTCTTGCTCGCGCTTCTGCTATCATCAACTCCCAGCAGCCCAAGAAGGTCCGTGCTCGCCCTGCCGGCAAGGGTCTCCGTGCTCAGAAAAAGGCTGCTGCTGCCAAGCAGGCCTAAACGCCTTGACGTCATTCTTTATTCTTACGGAATAAAAGGAAAGCTTCGACACCATCAGAACGAGTTCGATACAACGCTATATGTTTGACGCGGAAAATGCTTTGATTGTTGAATTCTTGTGACACGTTGCCATTGGCGAAATCGATGCATGAGTTGTTCTAACGATGTGTGACAGTATTCGGCTAACGTCATGCAGAATGGGTTTACGTAAACCAAGAAGAAGGAACAGAGACAACTCCAAGCGTTTACCTCGCAATACGCACGATTTTTCCATCAACGTATCTGTCAGATAATCGAGGTCCTGAATTTGCTGTAGAACCTTATTGTGATCCATTTCGGAAACTATTTAATAGGGTGAGAAAGGGGAGAAAAAAGCGTGAGAAGGTGGGGTGATAAAAACGTGGGAGAGACAGGAACATTGCGTGCATGACTTGCGTAAGCTGCCCTATTTAAAGCGCTCAATGCATCATCTGTTGTTTCTTCTTCATCTTTCTCTCCCCTCTCTTGTCTAATAACTGCAGATAATGAGTTTCGCTGCTCTCATAAAGGCAAACCCTGCTTTGGCACCGCTGTTCGTAATTGCTGGTGCTGGATGCACTGCTGCGGTTGTGTAAGTGTGGTCATGTCAAAAACTAGAGGAGTATTTATCTAACGTCTTAGGTTTTTCAGATACCCAAGTAAGACGAGATGCATGTGCAGCTCCTCGTATACTGTAGGCTAACGGTTTTGATAGTGTATGTATTGCGCACACACCCTGAAGTACTTGTGGACCGCAAGAACAACCCTGAACCCTGGAACCGTGTCCAACAGCATGAGAATATCAAGGTAAGTCTTGCATTTCTAAGGAAAATATACAGCTTTCTGAACGGGTTATCTAGTTCTTTAATGTCAAACCAGAATTCTATGAAGCGCGCAAAGACACCAAGCGTCCTTCTTTCTAAAACTATTTCCTGGTATCATCAGTTCTTTGAATAAAAGTTCTTATCCGGATGTTTTACATGGGTGCATCATTATGACGTGTTGGTTGTGTTTATTATCTGCCGTATTTTCCGCGGTGTCAACTCTAGCGCTTTCTTCTCTTTCATCTCTTCTTCGAGACAAATGTACGCGGGTCGCTGGTATCGAAGTATTTATTCTGCCGGTGGACGCCCGTTTGGGTTGTACAGGGCTACTACAAGGTTTCCATTGCATTGCGTCAGACCATTCAGTGTCTGCCGGCCCGTGAACGAAGATCAATCCGCGAATAAAAGAGCAGATATTCCCAAAGAAATACTTCGTGAAATCCAGTCCACTCGGCCTGTGCCTATGCGAGAAGAGTTCTTGAATGGAACAAAGGTCACTACCGGAGAGTTGGAAGCCATGCAGATTGTTCCAGACAAGCACTTTGTGCCAAAGTCTTTTTCGGATAAGTTCGCTTACAGACTAGTACGAACTTTGCGGCTCCTGCCCGACATGTACTTCCGCGGTGATCACTACATGCGTGTCGTCATGCTCGAGACGATCGCCGCAGGTAAGGGTTACGCACACAAAAGTTATTGTTCCCCTTCTCTAAAGAGAATTCATAGTTCCTGGTATGGTTGGTGGCATGTGGCGACACATGACCTCTTTGCGCCGCATGAAGCCCGACAGTGGCTGGATTATCCATTTACTCCATGAAGCAGAAAACGAGCGTATGCACCTGATGCTGTGGCTAAAGTGCATGAACCCCAATCTATTCAATCGACTCTTGGTGCTGTTCGCTCAAGGTGTATTCTTTAACGCGTATTTCTTACTTTATATCTTTTCTTCGAAAACCGCGCATCGGTTCTGTGGTTATCTAGAAGAAGAAGCCATTACGTCTTACACACACTTCTTGAACGACTTGGACAAAGGCAAAGTCCCGAACATGAAGGCCCCTGCTATGGCTATCGGTAAATCAATTGTCCCATACGCTTTGTGTATTACGGGACAAACTCATTTTGACCACTTAGAGTACTACAATCTTGAACCGGAAGCCACAGTTCGGGACGTGGTGATGGCTGTGCGAGCTGACGAAGCTGTCCACCGCGATGCGAACCATTTCCTATCTAACCGTATTGCCCAAGGGAGAGAGGACTTGACAGAGGATATCCGTAGCCGGCGCAAATAAATAATATAGCACATTGAAATAAATATATACATCTTTACAGTTTTGCAAACTTGACTGTGTAAAAAACTGCTTTATTTCAATGCTTTTCTTGCTGATGAAGGGGGGCCAAGGCAGGCGGACTTTTTGGAGAGGCAAGCTGACTAGGTAGTGCCTGTGGCATTCGCCTCTGGCCGTCTGGCAACAAAGTATTTCTCTCCTCTTCTTCTTTTGTTAGCAAAACCTGGTCTTCATTGCTGAAATGACACAGCCAGACCCAAGCCTAGGTCAGAAGCGAACAACACGCGCTACTGCGCCTAATTCGAAAGACCAACATTCACATTACAATGGCGACAGTCATACTTTTACCGCACCAGTATATTCGTCTACAAAAGCACTTTTGGAAGGCCAAGTATGGTATGGTCCAGAGTACGCACGTGGATTGCCAGGCCGAAGGAGCATTGAGCGCTTTGAAGCCGCCAGAAAGGCTGTGGAGGTAATCGCTGTTCTGCGATTAGGAAATTTCAATTTGTCCTCATCGCGGAGTCGTGCTGTTTTAGCCACCCACCAGCGTTTCTGAGATAGATCCAGTAACTGACCGAATATTTTCCATTAGCAATTCTCCGCATGCAACAAACGTTGATGGTAACAGCAGCAGCAGTAGTAGCAGCAGCAGCGGTGACGACGGGGACGGTGTAGTTCGGCATGAACAGGAAAGCTCCGCTCATCGTCGGCGGCTGAGGAGGCGACGATCAGCAGCCCCCGTAGCATTGCCCACCCGCGCCTTCCTACCCATTCCCTCGTGTAGTGTACGGCAAGCATGCTTGTTATCCCAGACATCCGGAAGAATACGGAAAGTTCAAATCGGTTCTTACCTCATCGATATATGGTATTTGGCGCCGTACCCTGAAGAATACAGTCGGCTCGAGGTCCTTTATATTTGTGAGTTTTGCTTGAAATATATGAAAAGCCCTCTGGCGTCCAAGAGACACAAGGTAACATATATATCAACTGGAATTAACAACGAAGGTCAACATTAACACCGTCGCTGTGTATAGATCAAATGCCGTTTAAGGCATCCACCGGGAGACGAGATTTATCGGGATGGCGACTTATCAGTGTTTGAAGTAGATGGCAGGAAAAATAAGGCAAGTTCTGTAAAGGTTAAAACAGTAATATACCGTGTACGCAGTCATTTCTAAGTAAAGCACGGCAGGATTACTGTCAGAGTTTGTGTTTGCTTGCCAAAATGTTCCTCGACCACAAGACGTTATACTACGACGTCGAGCCGTTCTTGTTTTACATATTGACCGAAGCAGACGATCAAGGTTGTCATTTCGTTGGGTACTTCTCAAAGGTAACTTTATTATGATGTCTCAAACCAAATCAAAGGCACTGATCTGTGAACACAGGAGAAAAAGTCTCTGCTAAACTACAATCTATCCTGCATCATGACACTTCCAGCATATCAACGGAAAGGCTACGGTCAGTTTCTGATAGATTTTAGTAAGTTGGCAAACAGAACCATTTCTTAAAAACCAAGTAGCTTATTGACGCCACTGACGTTACAGGCTATATGTTATCTCGCAAAGAAGGCAAAGTTGGCTCACCCGAACGACCTCTGTCCGAACTAGGCTTGCTAAGCTATCACAAGTATTGGACCTATACGATCCGGTCTCATCTTGAGAAAATGGACGGTCCAATAAGTATTGAGGGTAGTACAAGCTGAAATACATGCAATTGTGAAGGGAAGTAAATGAACGCTTACACTGAATGACAAGTTTCTTAGACTTGAGCAAAAAGGCGTGTATGACCCTCGACGACACTTTGTTTACGCTTGCACGAAACAATATGATCCACCGGAACCCAGACACGCAAAAGTACGAGATTGTCTTGCGAACGACTGAACCAGAACAGGCGCGGAAAGGGCCTGTTGCCAAGATGGAATTACTAACGTGGGTGTCTTTCGCTACGGATACGGTTGAAAATGGAGACTCGATGTCGTCTTCGTCCTTTGAGAGTACGAAAAGAAATGCACGACGCAAAAGAAAAAGGAAGTCCTCACTAGAAGGCGTTAATCGGAAAAAGAAAGAGCGATCAGCTAGTAGCTAAGGCTGTACAACAAGTGCCGCTAGTTCAGAGATCGTTGTATCCATTAAAGAACCCAGTTGGTTTTAAGTGGTGACGACAGGGACGAAGTGGACACTATATGTCCTCAGTCTTTGGAATTTTGGAGTGCTTTTTCCGCGATTGAAACGAGAAGCAGCGAAACAATCGCCCTTTGTTGTACGTGATTATAAATCAAACGAAAGGCAAAAGATCAAGTCTTCTAGGCGACATTTTTTCAGTAAAAGCCCGAAGGATAACCAAAACGAGAGATATAATAGGAAGATAAAAGCGGTAATATCCAACCTTCCTTTCGTCATCAGAGAATTGAGCTTTTGTCGACACTGTGTTTTTGCTTCGTTACTCAAATCACGCGGAGTGAGGTTCATGGCTGCACAACCCCGGAATCAGTTTTTGTACACCTTGACGCCGAAATCGTGCCAAGAGATCAAGAGTCAATAAAACAGGTCAGAAACAAAATGTTTCCTGGTTGATCTGCACGAACTATCCTGAAACAGCCATGCTTCAGATTATGCAGATCCAAAACAAAAAAAGGGATCAAATAAAAGAAAACCATATCTCTTTCCCGGCGCCACGGACTTAAGCAGTGTGGTAACGCAAATCCACCACATAAAGAATACAATCGCATTAAACTTTTGTCAGCATCTTCGTATCTTTTCTTTTTGCTTCTTTACAAATTCGCATAAATATTAGCTTATAGACAGACCATCCATGGACTCACATTCGCAGATAACCATATCATCAAGCCATAAAGACGAAGAATTCGTAGAGAACAGTGGCGGAGCAGCAGAGAACACCGCAAGTTATCCGCACATGCTGGAATCTGCGCCATTTCCAGCGCTTGGATCTGTGCCCGAAATTACTCGTATATTAACAAGGAGTACATGCGCTAGTAGCAAGATAATAGAAGGCGCAACGGTGGACGGTGTCAACATTGGAGATAACGATGACGAAAAAGAAAAAGGTGATGACGGAAAAAAGAGTTCAGTCTTGTGGGAACAGCCATGGCCAACGGAAGGTTGGCGAAACCCAGGCTGGCTTGTCGTTGCAGCGTCCTTTTTGGTGAATTTCGTTTGCTTTGGCAACATATTCTCTTGGGGAAACTTTCAAAGACTGTATGTAAAGTCTTACAAAAAAAGAAAAAGCTGACAAATCATTTCCCTCCTGACTCTAACGCACCTATTTTAGGTATCTCGAAGAAGTATACAAGGGTCAGACAGATCAGCTACGGATCTCCTTTGTGGGCACAACAGCGAATGCTTGTTTATTGTCAGTTGGTGTTTTCCTGACTCCTGTCATTCAAAAAATCGGGTTTCGAGCAACAATGGCCATTGGTGCAGTGGTTTGTCCTCTTGGCCTCATTCTAGCTAGTTTCACAACTGCCCTTTGGCAACTCTATCTGACCCAAGGCATCTTGTATGGCGTCGGAGCAGCCTTTGTGTTTTCACCTTCAGTTACCTTGCCATCCCAGTGGTTTTTCAAAAATCGGGGTCTCGCTACCGGCTTTGCCGTCAGCGGATCTGGTGTCGGCGGTGTCGCGCTGTCGCCCATGACTCAAGCATTAATTGCTTCCATGGGGTATCGGAATGCCCTCCGCATTCTTGGTTCTGTGAGCTTTGGGATCCTCGCCATAGCAACTGCATTAGCGCGGTCTCGCTGGCGTCCTCCTCCGTCTTCGAACACTGGCGGTCGTGGTCTAGCGGCTTTCTTTGATCGATCCATGTTGACGATCCCATTTGGACTGCTGGCTTTGTTTTCCTTCCTGGTCCCCTTTGGATACGTGGCTCCCTTCTTTTTAACGCCTACCTATGCTTCATCGATTGGTGTCAGCGCCGCTGGCGGGTCTGCATTGGTTTCAATTATGTCGGGTAAGACTGAAAGTGCGTCTCTCTCCAACCTCGGCTGCTGAAAAAAAAACCATGTTTGGACAATAGGCATGAATTCTCTATGCCGCATTTCGCTAGGCTTCTTGGCCGACCACACCGGAAGGTTGAATACCATGTTTGTATGCACGCTTTTGGCCGGTAAGAACCCAATTAACAGACAGCAACAAGAAAAATAAGAAAACAGGAAAAGAGAGGCTTATTCATTGATTATGAAAGGTATCTTTACGATGGCGGTATGGCAGTTCGCTCATACATATGGTGCCTTTGTCGCTTATTGCGTGCTATACGGTTTAACGGGCGGAGGCTTTGTCTCACTCTTTCCAGTGGTCACAGCAGAAGTGGTAGGCGTACAGCATATTCAAAAGGGACTGAGCGTTTGCTACTTTATCACCATGTTTGGGAATCTTGTCGGTACTCCCATTATTGGACAGCTTCAGAAAACGTTTGATTGGACGGCCGCCATTCAATTTGCAGGCGCGCCTTCTGTCGCTGCCGCCTTGGTTATGCTTTTGCTACGCTTCTTGATAAACAAAAAGCTATGGGCCAAAGTATAGAGCTTTTCCCCGCCAAATGTCCTTGCGTTGCAAATGGTATCAAGTATTTTTAGGTGTTCTATACCACTGTAAATAGGCGTCCGAAAGAACGCCATATGGAAGCTTCGTGTCCATGTGTCTGTCACGCTTTTTGTCGACAGGCAAGCATGTGCGCCCTTATCCTTTTCTCTAGTCAGTATTAGCAGGAGATAGGCTGCTCTTCGGCAAACGGAATTAAACAATTGTATACAGTACTGCATCTGTTTCCATCCTGTTATTATCTTTCCGGCATTAATTGACGGGCCTCGTCTAGAAACTGGCTATAATCAACTGCAAGCGCCGCATGGTCATGGCATAGTTGCACAGGAGAGGCTAGAGCCTCTCCAGGGAAACATTAAACTTACACATCAAATTCTTGTTTCCGAGCTACTTGGAAGTCATGTTCTCGAGTCCGGATAAGGAGGCGGCGCGATCAAGTTCCGTCGCCGGTGGGCTAGCCTATTCTTTGTAACGTTTACTCAGTGCGACGTCCAGCCCGTCCGTAAAATGTTTTTCCTATGTGCAAAAGGCAAGGGCTTTCAGCAGCGCGTGGAAAATTACGTGCATATTGTGACCGGGCCACAGGCAGGCCGAAACGCGTATGACTTCCCACCTTTTACGGGTTACGTCTCCGTTGTCGCGTCTAGTAGGCCGTAACGTCAGAATGTCTCGCAGCGTCACCATTGCCAATCAAAATGTTCCGTTGATTGCATCACGACCAGAGATGTTGGACAAAGTACTTGAATTCCAGCCATTTCGAGAATGGGTCGAACGATTCGACCGAGCTCAAAGGGAACGTCAAAGCGAAATGGATATTGTGTCAATAGAGGTCCAGAATATTGATATGTTTGGCTCTGGAAAAGTGGGCTTTGTCAAGTTTAAAGCCGACGTGCGTTTCAAAGAGACTGGACAAAAGGCGCCAGGGATTGTTTTCATGGCAAGTTGATTAATCACAGCATGCTTATGCAAGCAAATTTTTGATACGACACGCACATTAGCGAGGTGGCTCGGTTGCCATACTAATCATTATAAGATCCGAAGGATCCGAAGACAAAGTGCTATTGACGCTTCAGCCGCGTGTACCAGTGGCAAGCTTGGGGTTCCCGGAATTGCCTGCCGGGATGTTGGATGGCTCTGGAAACTTTAGTGGAACTGCAGCTCGGGAAATCTATGAGGAGACAGGTCTGTCTTCATTTATCAGGTCAAAGGGGGGTAGAACAAATTAAGGGGCAGGAGGAGAGAGAGAGGGTCTTGTGTTATGTGTCCAATGCAGCTAAATTCTCTTGTGTCCCCTTGTATGTAGGTCTTACTATAAAAGAGGACGAGCTCATTGATATGACCGCGTTGGCATATGGTGGGCAATGGCAAGGTGTTTATCCATCGGCGGGAGGTTGCGGTACGTAATAAGCTTTGTAGGCACGCGCGAAATTACCTCACATGGCGCTTTATCAGACGAATTTTTGCGTTTGTTTTTGTGTATCAAACAAATGCAGCAGTCCGACATGCAAGCACTTGAGGGGAAACTGACGGGACTACGGGACCGAGGCGAGAATATCACTTTGAAGCTAGTACCTCTCAAGGAAGCTTGGAAGGAAGCTCCTGATGCAAAACTGCTATCCAGTTTAGCATTGTATCATTATCTGAGTGAAAGCAATAAGCTGAATGTAAAGAAATGAATTGCTTATTACAAGTGTCGAAAAGAAAGGGCTCTCCTCTGGTTGGGCCAGAGGAGTGGCGCACAGGAACCACTCACCTTGGGCGGTCCGCCACTTGCCCGTGTTTTTTTTTCTTCCTCCTCCTGACTCTACAGGGACCAGGATTTTCGTTACGCTCTACAGCTCTTTCCTTTCCGATTCTTTCAGCTTGTACTTCCTTGCCGAATGTCGCTCGTTGTTCATCAATCGCAACCATTGGGCGGGAATACCATGAGTGCTACCATTGGACTGAAGCGCCGCTATACTGATCCGCACTTAGACTTTTACACCCCTCCGTCATCGCCGGATCTTTACAACGATGACAACGAAAAGCAAGGCGAACAAACGCACGGCTCTGTGGAACCCTCGACACCACCAGTGTCCAACTCGAGCACACTCGACCGACCTACATCGCTGCTACTGCAACAAAACGAGCTAAAAGCGGATGATTATAGCCCTACAGAATATCAGCTCAATGAACCGTGCCTTGAAGAAGACCATACGTACCTCACTCGTTGCGGAACTTTGCCGATGATGTCCGAAGCCGATGCACTGACCAGCGACGCTTGGCTGGCTCCGACGACGCAGGACTCGTCCCATCCACTAGATTCCAAATCACATACTAAAAGTAATAAGGAATATCCTTATACCCTTGTTGAAGCCCAGCATTCGGCAACATTTTCATCATGTTCACGCTCTTTCACAAAGAGCAGACACGCTCTCCGCCGTTCAACCACTGTTAATTTCGGTGACTTGAGTCTAGAAGAGGAGAGTGCTTTGGAAGCCGAAATAGCTACTCGTCGAGCGGCGCGTAGAGCATCTACACGGAAACCACATACATATGCCGATACAGACGACGAGGACGATTCTCGTGTTATGATCGGGACACGGATTGCGGAAGGCCATCGCAATTATCAACTGATGTAAGCGGCATGGAAAAACATGTCTTTTGCTTTTCCAAAGCTTATAATATTATTGGATTGCAGGTACGATATGCTGACTGGTATCCGTATCGCTGTAAGTGTACATCTAGAAGTTATTGCTGTATACTGTCTTTTCACACAAGAACACTGTCTAGGTTGGGCGTGTCTCGGCCAAAATAAGAAGAGATTTGACAGACGAAGACTTTAAAGCTGCCCATAAATTGGTGTTTGACATGTGAGTTACTGCCATATTAAATGAAGAAAAAGGTCTTGCAAATTTACGTATTGTACATAGTACTGGAAATGAGTTAACGCCCGGAGTCAAGTATGATTTCAAATTCAAAGATTATGCGCCTTGGGTGTTCCGGCATTTGAGAGAGAGGTTTCATATCGATGCTGCAGATTACATGGTAAGCGATCCAGTGCAAGTACATCCATGCATCCCTTTTTAACCCCGCTGCCTGTCAGATGTCATTAACCAACAAGTACATACTATCTGAACTCGGTTCACCGGGCAAAAGCCGCTGCTTCTTTTACTACTCTCGTGATTATCGGTTTATCATCAAAACAATTCATCGGACGGAGCACCGTTTCCTGAGACGGGTACTGAAGGATTATTACCAAGTAAGGCGCAATAGACACTGCTTTAAAGAAATGTACATCGAAATAACGGCTTGATGTAGCATGTTTGTCAAAATCCAAACACGCTGCTGTGTCGATTCTACGGGCTTCATCGAATCAAGTTACCTCACGGCAGAAAGCGACATTTTGTTGTGATGAGTAATGTGTTTCCCACGCACGTTGACATTCATAGAACATACGACCTTAAAGGATCCACTTTTGGCCGATTCACATCCAAGGAAGAAATTGAAAAGAATCAGAATGCGGTTCTCAAAGACCAGAATTGGTTGGAGCAATCACAAAAGATTCATCTAGGACCTAAGAAGAGAGAACTGTTTCTTGCGCAGCTAGAACGAGATGTGGAGGTAGGAAGAGCATCATGTCAACCAGGAAGAGGAACTGAGGACTCAATCAAACCTACTAGCTACTGAAGAGATTAAATATAATGGATTACAGCTTGCTTGTTGGTGTGCACGACTTGCGACGTGGCAACTCAGAAGCCATTAGAGATCATCGACTTCAAGTTATAAAGGTATATCCACGCATGGCATCTACTCTAGATATACAGAGGATACTAAACATTTACCTTTCCATAGCCGCGCACAAATAGTTTGGTGCATCGCACATCGCTTGGGGCTTCTAGTCATCGTAGTAGCAAGGCTGACTTGGTTCGAAAAGCACTAAAGCAGGTTAATCCCGTCCAAGTTGATGTCGTTGATCTTCCTGTCTCGCCGTCCGAAGAGTACGTAATTGATAACTAAACAATTGAACGCCTGCTTACCTTCCCTACTGGTTTTGTAGGCGACGTAAATGCATATTCTACGCAGATAATGGTGGCTTCCAATCAGGCAACGAAAGTGACGAAGCTTCGGCCATGCTTTATTTCATAGGCATTATTGATATCTTGACTCCATACAACTATGTGAAGAAGACCGAGCATGCATGGAAAAGCATCACCCAAGATAAGGTTAGTGAAGGATCATTCATCGTTTTGGGGCGGTAATATTAAGGCGGTTTCGTTGTAGCTGTGCATATCTTCAGTTCCGCCCAAAGTCTATGGCGATCGATTCTTGGAGTTTATAAGGAACGCTGTCAGTGATTAGCATGACCCACTATATATACCATATTTGTGCATCTTTGTTTCCCATCCACTTCTGCATGATACCATCCTTTGTTTGTATTTATTCTTTTCATTCTCTCACGGTTGCATTATATCGTTTTGCCACAGTTCAGTCATCGGAAGATAAAGCCTCTTTGCCAAAGTCATTAAGGCTACAGATGCTCTAGGCCTACCTCAACTAAAAGAGCTAAAATGGGATATCGATCCAGATAAACTAATCACCGCATGTGTATATGGTGCCTAGTTCGTTAGCTTGCTATTTCCAAACTGGGGCCTGTTTCACTGAAAGTCCACTCTTTGTTTTGTCACTCGGTAATGAAGCGTCCAATCAAAGTGCGTTACGGCGCAACCTCTTGGCGGCATGAATCTGCTTTTGGGCGTTCATGCAGCAGAAACGGCGGTAATTCAAAATCAGGGAAAA
>JSYX01000634.1:0-19592 GCA_000787465.1 Thermomucor indicae-seudaticae | reverse complement strand
TTACTTTTCGGAAAGAGTGTATCCTAGCCCTTTTGTAGTTAAACTCCGTATCTTTTATCGCCCTCGGAGGTTCAGGCCCTAACGTATATGATTATTACAAACCAAAGAAGTGGTTTGCTATAGATGATGTAACATTTTTTCATTCTCGAAAGTAACCACAATCTCGCGTGGTATCGCAGCAATGTTGAAGGGTGGAATTCGCGTGGGTCTCCGTCACACGAAAACAAACCCACATTGGATTTGTGCCTGCATCTATGTATAACCGATGACTATCAGTCATATTTTGCATTTATGTCAAATGTGATAGCAGGCTTATTGTTATGTCTTCCCGCCGTGATGCTTGGCACCTAAAATAAGATGGAACGGCAGTAACAGATCAAATGCAATGCAGTTTAACCTCTCTCGTTGCGCTGCAACTGCAGCTCAACATCGGATATAGCAGTTATTACCGTCAGGTTAAAGTAACTTGTGTTTTCTTCACCTCGTGTATCTGACAAGGTAACTCGAGTTGATCCAGAGGTTGTTGCTAGGAGCCTGAACACAGACTTTTCAACAGCAACTTTCTCCTGTTTCCTTCAAACTCAGAGCTTACTGCGTGTGCCTGAAAGCACGAGTAACCCATCCAATTTGGAAATTTGACACAGAAAAGCAACAAGCAGAGCCTGCCCTTTTCTGTTTCGTCATCAACACTTGAAGCTAACAACATCGAGATGCTCTCGCCACATTTGCGCCAGGCACTCGAGGTCTACACCAAAGGAACAAAGGCCTGGTTTATCGATGAGCAAGAGAGCTGGGTTTCCGCTACCGTCGTCTCCAGTGACATTAATGACAGTTCGATCAAGATCAAGTTTGTGAATGACAATGACCCTTCTCGGGTAAGCAACGCCCGCCCCCATTCATGGTACGCTTGGCAAGTGTTTTCTGAAAAACTGATTGCTTTGTTCTTTCTCTGTGTGTGTAGGAACACGTCTACGAGACAACGCCAAAGGAGCTAGAAAAGGACAAGGGCGCCAGCTTGCCGCCACTGAGAAACCCTCCCAAGATGGAGAGTGTAGATGACCTTACCAACCTCAGTTATCTGAACGAGCCATCAGGTGAGTCTTGGTTGCTCTCTCTCTGTCTCATGCATAAGAGTAAATGCAAGCAGAATGATGACACTTGTTGAATATGGTAGTGCTTCATACGATCCGTACTCGGTACCAGCAACGTGACATTTATACGTACTCCGGTATCGTCTTGATTGCCACGAATCCTTTTGCTCGAGTCACGCTCTATGAACCCGAAGTGATCCAACAATACTCTGGGCGACGGAGAGGAGAGTTGCCACCTCACCTTTTTGCTATTGCGGAGGATGCGTATCGATGCATGATCCGAGAAGGGAAGAATCAGACAATTATTGTGTCCGGCGAAAGGTAAAATGACGGACCAAGCGTTTGACTGGGAGGAGGTAATAGAACACTGAATTGTTTTCTGACTCTGGATATGGTTAGTGGTGCCGGTAAAACGGTGAGCGCAAAATACATTATGCGTTACTTTGCCACAGCAGACGACAAGGAGGCTGTAGGAAAGAAATCAAAGAAAGGTGCAGGAGCAATGACTGAAGTCGAAGAACAAATTTTGGGTAAAGAGCAAGAAGCATTCCTATCACTTTAACCGATGCCAACTATTTGATTTAACGTTGCAGCCACGAACCCCATCATGGAGGCTTTTGGTAACGCGAAGACGACAAGAAACGACAATAGTTCGCGATTCGGAAAATATATTGAGGTAGACTTATTCACTCGATATGATTGTACATGGGCATCTTACGACGAATCCACCCAGATCCAATTCGATAAACAGTGCAATATCGTTGGTGCGAAAATTAGAACCTATCTGCTGGAACGTTCTCGGCTTATCTTTCAACCCCAGACTGAGCGTAACTACCATATATTCTACCAGGTATGCATTATTTTTTAGTTAGCTTGCATTGCTTTAGAAGGAGACTCACACAGAGGGTATTGAATTTAGCTTTGCACAGGCGCATCAGACGAGGAACGCCGGGAACTAAAGCTAAGGGAATGGACCGAGTTCCACTACATGAACCAAAGCGGAACAGGAACAATTCCTGGTGTCGACGATGCCAAAGAATTCGAGATAACAAAGAAATCGTTGGAGATGGTCGGTATTTCTAAAGACACGCAACAGCAGATCTTCCGGTTACTGGCTGCTTTGCTTCACCTCGGCAATATCGAAATCGGAGGACGCAATGATGCTGTGCTTTCAGACAATGACGAATCGCTACAGCTCTCAACTAGCTTACTCGGCATTAACACCAACGAGTTTAGGAAATGGATAGTGCGCAAGCAGATCATCACGCGGTCCGAAAAGATTATGACCAACCTTTCCCCGACACAGGCACAGGTTGTCAGAGACTCCGTGGCTAAATACGTCTACAGCAATCTGTTTGATTGGCTCGTTAGCGTTGTGAACGACAGCTTGGCTTGCCGTGACCAACCCGACCGTGTAAAGACTTTTATCGGCGTCTTGGATATTTATGGCTTTGAACATTTCAAAAAGAATTCCTTTGAGCAGTTCTGCATTAATTATGCAAACGAGAAGCTCCAACAGCAGGTAGGCGCGGAACATGTTCGACGGAAATAACGAAAGCAAAGCTAAACCCATTGATAGTTCAATCAACATGTTTTCAAGTTGGAGCAAGAAGTGAGTTAGATTTTGGGAGGAGATCATGGGACGGTCCGACCTAACTTAATTACCAGGAATATGTGCGGGAGAACATCGACTGGAAATTCATTGAATTTAGTGATAACCAGAAATGCATTGAATTGATCGAAGCAAAGATGGGTATTCTTTCTTTGCTGGATGAGGTAAGTTTGAAAGTACATCAGATGCTTTAGATAAACACTGTGATTAACTGATACACTTTCTTAGGAATCTCGTTTGCCATCTGGTTCAGATCAAGGATTCTGCAATAAACTGTACTCCACTTTCGGCACGCCGGCGTATCAAGATTACTTCAAAAAGCCTCGGTTCTCGAACAATGCATTTACAGTCGTGCATTATGCCCATGAAGTTCAGTACGAAGCGGATGGATTTATGGACAAGAACAAGGACACTGTACCGGACGAGCATTTAACTCTCTTGCAGAACTCAGAATTCGAGTTCCTGGTAGAAATTATTCGAAGTGGCAATGCGGCATCACCAAGCCCAACCAATAATGGCGTAAGATAACTCTAAGATTAAAGTGTGTTAGATTTCTGTTAATTAACTCGAGATCTTTTCTCCAGGCTGAATCGCAAAAGAAACTCAGTATGGCAAAGAAACCAACGCTGGGTTCCATGTTTAAAGTGAGTAATGGTTGCGTATGATGGCAGAAACAAGTACTAAAAGGAAGGTCTATCTGAAAGCTATCGTTGATCAACCTTATGGACACTATTGGGGAGACGAATGTCCACTATATCCGCTGTATTAAGCCTAATGAAGCCAAGACGGCATGGGTATTTGAGCCAAATATGGTCCTGGCACAGTTGCGCGCATGCGGTGTTTTGGAAACCATTAGAATCAGTTGTGCCGGTTATCCTTCACGATGGACGTTTGAAGAATTTGCGGATAGGTAAACGAAACCAGGAGTTAAAAACTAGTAAAGTCTTACCAGGAGTTCTTTAAATTTGTAGGTATTATGCCTTGGTCGATGCCAAGTTCTGGTATCCTAGATCTGAACAAGACACTCGTAAACTCTGCACAGCCATTATTGACACTCACATCCATGACCCTGATAAGTACCAGATAGGGTCGACAAAGATCTTCTTCCGTGCTGGTCAGGTTAGTCTGCTGCACCGAGATGAGAAAAGGATTTTGCTCTGACGTCTTGCCGCTGAAGCTGGCTTATATGGAAAAATTGCGCACGGACCGCTGGTCAGAAGTGGCCATAGTTCTCCAGAAAAACGCTCGCCGATTTATTGAAAGACGACGCTATCTTAAGATCATAGAGTTTGTTGTCCGCGTACAACAAGTTGCAAGGAAGATCGTCGGACAAGCACGGCTGGACCAATTGCGCCGAGAGAAGGCCGCTACCGTTATACAGAAGAACTGGCGCTGTCATGTCCAGCGAAAATGGTATCAAAGTCAGATAGCATTACTTATCCAGCTTCAAGCAGGTAAATTTTCCGGAACTGCTTCTGCTAGTGTTCACTACTGAGAGTCAGCCTTCGTCAGGAACCCGAGCACTCTTGGCGCGGAAGCGATTCTGTCTTATCCGGGAACACAATGCTGCTACTCAGATCCAGCGAATAGTCCGTGGATGGTTCGTACCAGTAATTTTGCAAAATACTTGTAACTGACTCTGTTTGATCAGGTTCGCACGTAAAAGATATCATACCCAAAGAAACCATATTATCCGAGTACAAGCTGCCGTTCGTGGCCGTAATGCTCGCAAACAGCTCAAAGTCATGCGAGCCGAAGCCCGTTCGGTCAGCCACTTTAAAGAAGTGTCGTACAAATTGGAAAACAAGGTTGTCGAGTTGACTCAAAGTCTTGCACAGCAGAAAGAAGAAAAGGCTCGCCTCAAGAGTAAAGCTGCCGAGCTACAAGCACAAGTCCAGTCATGGATTGCCAAATATGATCAGTTGGATACGAAGGCAAAAGGACTGGAAGACATGCTTGGCAAATCTTCTCCTGACGCCAATCAGTGGGCTGACCTGCAAAGCCATCGCGACGACCTCAGAAACGAATACATCTCGTCTATGAACAAAATTAAACTGCAAGACAAGGAAATTGCTCGACTGGCAGAGGAGTTGGCAGCCCAGAAGCAAGAATTCGCCAAGTTACAAAAGGCATCCAGCGAGGTTGTGGAAAAAGCAAAGGATGAACCAAACCTGTCAGAACTCAAAAGCCAAATAGCGGCCCTGAAAGCGCAGTTATCTAGTACTCTTCGGCATCCTCGACGTCAACAACAGCAGAAAACCTCGACTGCGGCACGTAATGGGAACAGAACAAGCATCTCTCCGCTACGCCGCGGCAGTCTGGCTTCTGAACGCACTGGATTGGTAAAATGCTCGGAGGAACACCCAGGTCACGAACTCTGTTTGTTGCTGCAAGATGACAATATCTTAGAGGAGGATGTGCTTGGAGGACTTGTGAAGTCTTTAGCTTGCGTGCTTCCTGACGCTTCCAATCCTCCCCCGCTTAAGGAACTGGCTTTTCCTGCCCATATTATGGGATACTGCGTGTTCGAAATGTGTCGTCGCGGCTACGTAGAAGAGGCTGAAAGCTGGCTGGGAGCTATCGTCGATGGCGTAGAAAAACATTGCTTGGTAATCGGTCTAAGGCAAATAGCCATAGGATGAGCAAAATGCTTACCGCTATCGCAGAGTTTCGTAGGCGAAGAGGCGAACGTGCCTTGCGCGTTCTGGCTTATCAACATGCACGAGCTGTATTCCGCCATTTACGGGACCGAGCCCAAATTGGAGCAGGAATTACATAAGAAAGGCGTATCACCTTCTTGGCCAAAGGTGGCCAAACTCATTGCTGCAGCGAAATACGAACTACAAACTGTACAGGATGCTATCTACTCCCATTGGTTGTCAGAGCTAAAGAAGCTACTACATCGAGTGGCCGTGCCTGCATTAATCGAGAGTCAGACATTACCAGGGTTTATGGCCACCAATGGCAGCAGCAGCACAAATGCTAACGGACAGGCTTCTTCAACATCTATGGAAGATTTATTATCAATTTTGACGAAGGTGCATGATACGATGCAAGGATATGCAATGGATAAAGTGATTATGGAACAAGTTCAAAACGAGCTACTCAAATACATTGGAGTTACTGCGTTCAATGATTTACTGACGCGCCGTAACTTTAACACATGGAAACGAGGTAACTATTGGACGACTGGTAGTAGAAACAGTCATTGAACCTGTCTATGATAGCTATGCAAATTCAGTATAACATAACGCATTTGGAGGAATGGTGCAAGACGCACGGAGCCACGGACGCCACAATCCAGCTTGAGCATTTGGTCCAGGCCAGCAAACTGCTGCAATTGAAGAAAGCGACCGCCGAAGATATTAATACCATATGCGACATTTGTTGGATTTTATCACCGGCGCAGATAAACAAACTCATGCAGAGCTACGTTGCATCCGAGTACGAGGTTCGTTATGATGAAGAAAAACCTATTTCCGTAGTATAAAGTACATGAGGTATTAAAACTGTAGCAGGAACCGATAAACCGCGACGCGCTGCGACTGGTCTCGGGTCATGCTAACGAGAAGAAAGACGGCTCATCAACTGTGCTTCTGGGTTCCGTACCTTTCGATGAAAATGTCTTCGAGATACCCGCGCCGCGATGTGATCAGGCGATAATCGACACATATTTACCCTCGCATGTTAGTATATGCTTAGGAAAAACGTGAACTCCTTTGCAGCTTTATTTCTGATTACTATTTCTTCCTTTTAGGTTGAACTGAATCGCTTGCGGCAAGTTGTGGATATGATGGTAGCGAAGCCAGACGCCAAAGCGCTGAGCATTCAATAATGTCTACATATGGACCATTCTTACAAACTTGACATGACCATCATTATTCCCGAGACAAGCATAAAACTTGAAGCGTAATTTATAGAGTGCCATCTTCAAGGCCCTAGTCATCTAATAATAATAACAATAATAATTCGTTGCGTTTATTGATCTGGGTAACATCGATGAGTCCTTTCCTCAAATAGAAATGGGTACTGTGTGCTATGATCTACTGTTCCCCAAGGACAACCTAACAGCACTTGAAGGGCTGGCTTTAAAATTAGAAGCTCGGCCACGTTGGTCAGTGCCACAACGATAAATCATATGTTTTCAACTCGTGGCAAGGATATGATAACTATATCCTTGGCGCGTTGGAAGTAATAAGAAGTTCTGGCACAATTCGCTCTTTCAACGAACCAGGGTCCAAACTAGAAAACCCGTAAAGCTTTAATGGCGCTCGTTTACGTGGCTGAACTTGTTCGCCAAGGCGGAAAAGTGTTGCTCCGAACAATTTCCCCGTTTGAACAAGCGAGCCAACAGAGTTGCTCCTCCTCCACCCCTCCCCTTTTTTCAGCTGGCTTTATAAGCAAAACAGTTGTTCATCCGCTTCTTTCTTCTTTCCCTTTTACCCGAAAAGAATACTATGTCTGCTCCGTTGCCTCCAGGCTGGGAAGCCCGTCAAGCTCCCGACGGACGATAGTGAGTGGGATTATTCGACATGTGCATATGTATATATTGACTTGTATATGGAAGCTACTTTATTGACCATAACACGAAAACCACGACGTGGGAGGATCCTCGGAATCGATACAACGCCCCACCTCCGTATGGCGGTCCACCTCAACAAAGCTATCCACCGCCACCACCACAAAGCTCATATCCAGGTCAAAGCCCTTACCCACCGCCTCAAGGAACCTATCCTTCACCACAACAAAGTCCTTATCCTCCACCGCAGGCTTCATACCCAGGTGCGCAGCCATACCCTCCTCCTCCTCCACAGGGCTCTTATCCGGGTGCCCAGCAGAGTCCATACCCTCCTCCTCCAGCTCAGCAAAGTCCCTATTATCCGGGCGGTAGCGGTGAACGAGGTGCTTACCAGGGTGGTGGTGGCTATCCACAGTATCCCCAAGGCGGTGCTTACCCTCCATCCGGTGCTGGTTACCCTGCTCCTCCTCCTCAGCCATCACCCAATCAACAGCAATCAGGCGGTCATAAGAAATCCACCGGTTTAAGCACAGGCATGAAGATTGCAGCGGGCGCGGCCGTCGCGGGATTGGCTGGTTATGGCATTGCCGAATTTGTGGAACATGAAGAAGAGCAAAGTGAAAGAATTGAGGCATTGGAACGTGAAAATCGATTGCTTGAAGAACAACGGTCTGAATATTATCCTCCTCCTTCTGGGCCTACAGAAGAAGGTGGTGATACAACGACAACGATCATTAATGAGGATGGTGGATTGTTTGGTCGTGACAAGCAAACCATCATTGAAACTGGTATGTAAAAAGTTATTAAACAAGAGAGAGATCCTTGACGATGCTTTCTTTATAGATCAATATGGCGATACAACTGTCATTGAACGTGAAGACGGTTTCTTTGGTGATGATGTGACAAGTAAGTTTGTCGCAGAACTTTTGTCTTTTGCGGGCAGTTGCTAAGAAGAAACTCACTGGATTTTACTATGTTAGTCACCGAGACGGATCGATTTGGAAACACCACAGTCGTAAGTTGTCCTTTTTCTTCTTTTGATATGCATTTGGTTATCTAAAGTTCTATATGTTTTATTAGGAGGAAGAGGATTCAGGATGGTTCTAAGTGAATTATACAAGGGGGGAAGGGTCTTATTCTAAGCATGACATTAGTTGTAGAAGTGGGTATACAGGTACAGACAGGATAATGATAAATAAAGAGACTTAGGAGGCTTAGGTATCCATCTTCTTTTCCAATCGATCTAATCGTCCTACCAAATCCAAGAGTGCTGTGTCGATGGATGATGAAGCAGAGTCCTTGGCAATGGTAGTGGTAGGAGAAGGTTGGATACGTTCTTCAAGCCAGGCTATACGTTGGAGACATTCCTGCAATCGC
The DNA here is from genome assembly GCA_000787465.1 of Thermomucor indicae-seudaticae. Lineage (NCBI taxonomy): Eukaryota > Fungi > Mucoromycota > Mucoromycetes > Mucorales > Lichtheimiaceae > Thermomucor > Thermomucor indicae-seudaticae. The sequence goes on along the minus strand of JSYX01000634.1, from coordinate 10,993 downwards.
TGATCAAAATGTTTCTGAACCATTTCACGCACATGGCGTTTGACCAAAGCCTCTACCATATCGCCTGAAGACTGTAGTGTTTGGATCAATAAGGACGATCGTCTGATATGATCGTCCAGTGCGGATTTAAGTGACCGAGTCTGTTCAATGGTATCGTACAAGAGTTCAAAAGGTTGTAAGAAATGTTGCTTTTGATGATTGACTGGAAACAAGGAAGCCATGGCGGTTTTGGGCGGATGATGCTGTTGTCGATTGGGTTGGCGCCGTTGTTGTTGTTGGGAGGGGACGGTAGGGGGACTTGGGAAATCGTACAAAGCAGTAGCAGTGGCGCGAAGTGAAGGCTGTTGTGGACGTTTGGTAACCTTGTTTGGTTGTTGTCGTTTTGGGCGTAATGGAGCCGTCTGAATACCGTGGCCTGCGGTAATACCGTACGAAGGAGTGAATATAGTAAGATTCGGTGGTGCCCTGTTCCCCGCTCCCTGCTTTGGTGCTAACCGCTTCAAAAGAAGCGAGGATGGTTTAGGTGGCTGGTTGGATGCCAGACGTGTTCTAGATAATTGTAAGTAACACAGACCATGAGTTTTTTTTTGCAATGGTGCACAATCCTCCTCCTTAATTGCTCCAATCCCCCATCCCAGTATGATAAAAGCCAAAGACAATAAGGGACATACTTGTTTGAAGCTGCAACGTCATCTCGACATGGATCGAACCGAACTTGTTCTCGATGTTCATCAGAAGGCGGTGAAAGTCGGATAATAGGCTCCTGCTCTTTGTGATGATCGCCCATGGGCGCAGGTACAAATTCCTGTTCAGATACTGTGGGGCGTGCCAATGGACGCAACTTGTGAATGGCTTGCAATAGTTCTTGAAGCCCCTCAGGATGGTCGTCGATAGTAGTAGCAGCAAGTAGACGACAAAGGTCAGCGAGGACGCCAAGATGCAGTTTGTTCGCAACCGTTGCCACCGCACGGGTCATGACATACGCTCGACCCGTCAATTGATCCTTGCTGAACCAGGTTCGATGCTCGTTATAAATCGCATGCAGGATTTGGTTGGCGCTCTCCAACTGGTCTTGTTCAAAAAACAAGTGTTCCAGGTCTTCAAGACACCAAAAGTGAGCGTGTTCAGAGGATGGCGAAACCACCAGTGGAGGTGTCAAGGGAGTCGGAAACAAATAGAGACAGAACGGCGTCGGCGGTGAGCCGTATTCTCCCATCACAAAGGTACGAATTTTCATACGGGTTGAACAATAACAGAAGAAGACGAAGAAGAAGGAAAAGAAGAAGGATTTTCAACTCATTCAGGGGATTCGTCAATCAATGAAATTAGAGCGATTCGTCTATAAATTACTTTCATCATGATCAAGGCAGGGCCACTGCAGAAACGATATATAGGGCTACACAACGTGGATCTGTGCTACGTTCGGAAATGTCCCCCATTGCCAAATAGGAACATGCGCGTTAATTGCATTGTTTTTGACCTGCCTAACCTGTCATCTTTTGAACAGTTCTACCGTTTGATTTATGTTTATGAGAAGACCTTTTGGCGCTGATACCATTTTCCATTTGACCTTTTGCTGAAGGGATGTTGGCACAAAATATGAACAATGCTCAGGTTCAAGTATCTCTTCTCAGTATGGTATGATAAGAAACGCATGACGACATTTCGATACATGAGCTGCTCCAGTCTCGACTGTAAGCCAAGTTTAAGCGAAAGGTAAACAAATCATGTCATCAACCGGCGCGAAATGATATACTCGATACCCGCCATTTTCTATTGTTTCCTAGCGGAAATGTGGCTTTACAGCTGGTGCAAAACATATCTGTTCAGTAGCGCAAATTCAATGAACGGTATCAGAGAACAATTTGGCGTAACAATCAATAGACGTGACATAAATGGTTTGCTTATTACACCCATTTGTAGAATAACGTATTTCAGTGAAGTCGATCCTCGATATATACATTAAGCAGCGACTTATGTAATGTTTGCGATACTAATCAGTCCTCGGAGCAGAAAGTGAGCAGTAATCCCTCACACAGAGAATATCTGAAACTATAACGTACGGCCAACCCGCGGCCAAAGCCCTAAAAAATTTACTGCAATCAATTTCTGGGCTTGGATTTGCTGGGCCATGCTACTTACGGTGAATCAGGTAATGAAGGACGAAGAACAAAGGTACGGTCAAACGACAATGCTATGCCCTTCTCAACTAAACAAGCACAATGATGAATTATCACCAACAGCCTCCTTTTGTTTCTTTTTTGCACTGAATGGCTTACCTTCTTTGAATTCACCGTGCACAAAAATATTCAACAGATGACTACTTCCGAATGGAAGTTGAAAAGCATCGATAAGGAAGTCATGTGTTTTGCTTAGGTCATGCACAGTAGAGGGCAATCTGCATAATGTTGCACAAATCAATTCTGGTCCATGAAATAGATGCTTCCCGCTTTGTTCTGAATGGATTATAACAGGTCAACGCGTCCATCCCAAGTGGCGACTATAAATACTTACTACTGCTATTTGACTTCACGATTTTTGGCACATTCCTGCCAAGTTCAGTCCACAACACTTCTCCATTGTCATCATCCATCATTTTCTTCTTTTTCCTTCGACTCACTTTGGATGCGCTGCGCATTTTGATCCATGTGCTAAGTGTGAAAGTAGCGTTTTCGTCGTATAACGGTCGAAGAGTAGAGCGGTCGGTATCAAATAAATTAAGATACCTATATATAAAAGGGATAAGCGCTTCGCTCCAAATCCCTATGCCGTCCCCAATGAATATCTTGGCCACTCACCTGGATAAAAACTCGAATGCTATTCCTTGAGTGGCTTCGTTATCGAAAAACTGTGATTTTGTTTCCAGTGGGAGTATACTTTGGGTTCGCTGGATAGTCATCTTTTCTTCCTCTGATAATTCCACTGGGGAACCATCTAATAACACCAGCGACGGAAAACGTTTGACGGCATTCCTATCATACTAGCATCAGCAAAGAAAGTCTGAATTTATAACAATACTCAAAAGCAAACCCCTATACCGTATATAATATCGGTCATTGCCGCTTCTCTTGATCATAGTCTCTCGCAAAGGATTGCCCAGAAGGACCAATTCTCTTAGGTGTTTTAACTTGCCAGCACCAGAAATGGGGTCCAGATTTTCAAACGTCTTGATCAAGTTGTCTTCCAAGGAGATATTTTGCACGTTTGGCAAGAATTGTGTTATGGTTGAGATATGATGGACGGTCTTTAAATGGTTCCGAGCAAAAGAGATTGTGATCACCTGCCAGCAACAAGTTAGCTTCATAAAAATATGGCTTTTTTTGATTCGGTGGAGCTCACATTAGGGAACATTTCCCCTGCTAGCTTCATAAGTGCAGGACCAAGCATAGCATCTACACTTGCTGCGCCTAGTGGCCGAATCTTGCCTCTTTTCAATATTGGATCTGCGGCTATGTTTTCGAGATTTAAAGCCTGAGCTCCACTATTCCATCTGGATCGTAGAAACTCGCGCAGGATATCCATCGTCGTCTCTTTTTTCACACCATTGGATAAAACTGGTTTGGCCTCACTGAACAAGGATATCCGCAGCTACAGACAGAACAGTCAATGAAGGCCTGTAAACAAAATAAGGACATATATGCATACCTGGTCTGTACCGAATATATAACCGTTCAGTCGGATAATGGCATTGGCCACTATCGCCCCATTAACAGCAAGCAGCATTTGACCTTCTACAATCCTGACCTGCGGCACCGGTGATTGTTATTAGCACTACCATTGCAAAAGCTACGTTTAAGTATAGACTTACTTCAAGTGGCTCCCAATCTTTCTTCGACTTTTGTTGAAGAAAGCTCACTACTGCCATTTCTGTACCAGGTGGGAAGCCAGACACCTGGGGCTTCCGTAAGTTCGAAAATCCTAACTACTCTGTCCAGGTATATGTCCTACCAATAACTCTACTCGTTCGACAGGCGTTGCCTCCATTAATGCTTGCTTCCGTTGAACATGTCGTGCCTGGTCTCGGGAACCATACGGCGAACTATCAAAAAGAAGTTTAATCATAGAATATCCACGTTCGTGTCGACAATGACTTGCTTACAATCGCTTATTACGTTTCTTTCTCTTGCCGGTACCACCCATAAGAACGTCTGTATCTTCCGGCTCCACAGTAGCCGGGCTTGCAGTGACAGTAACAGTCGTACCAGGTTGTTGAGCTTTCAAAGCTAGTGCTTTACGTTGTCTCCGTGTAGCGGTACGCCAAGCACCACCACCGTTACTGCTACTAGCAATACCGCTATTGTTGTTGTTGTCCTTTGAGGCCTGATCGCCATCGAACTTGTTCTGCGCTGTTGCTGATCCCGTCGTTGTTGCCAGTACTGATGGCATTTTGCCAAACATCGCAAAAAGACCTCTCGCAGGTGGTGCTTGCTGATTAGCTGCTACTATCGTTGTCGTTTTTCCCTGATCGTTCTGCTTTGTTGCTGATTCCGTCATTGTAGTAGGTAGCTTGGGAGAAGGCAGCACGTTACCAAACATGGCCAAAGAACCTCTGGCAGGTGGTGCTTGCTGATTAGTTGACATTGCCGGTTTATGCAAAAACAGAACCAAAAAATTTTTGGCTCGTAACCCAAAAGAAGCAAGGCGCCAGCCGGCGCACTGAGTGCCTTCGCGGCCTTACAGCGTATAATCGGGTGCGACCGTGGTTATATAATTTGAGAGTCCCGAAGCGCAAGGCTTCCAACTCTCTGTAAGCCATCTTGCCACCAGCCGAAGAAAGAAAGAAAGGATAAAGTACAAATACCGGTCAAAGTCACATAAAAGGGAAACATAAGGATGGACTTGGAAAGTGTACTTGAGCGTTCGAGATCCAGCAAGACAGAAACGCGAAGTATGTAACAAACACAGGACGGTCCCTGAAGATAAACGGAAAAGACTTGGGCTTCAACGTACCTGGTAAACAGCCTTGACGGAGCACGTAGGCGTAACATTTATTCAGAATATCTCTCAGGCGGTTCACTCTGAAGGAGCTTCAGTGACAAGTGCATGATAAGAAAGGTCAAGCAAAAAAGCACGCTTCCCGAAGAACAGGATGCTAGCCTAATGGTCATCGCAAATGGCCAAAAGAGAAGACGGCATTATGATAACACAGTTGAAATATGACCATCGATCAGAGCGAAATTTCAAGTTTCGCTTCAATATATCATGTCCGTCATAACTGTACAGTGGGCGCTCGCTTTAGCGGTATTTCGATTTAACGATCACTTTAGCCTTTGTCAAGTCGGCGAGCTGGGAAATGTCACTAATTTCGATTTAACAATTATCGATCGCTTTAGGAACTTACATCACTAAATCCAGAGCCTGCAGTACATATGCGTAAAGCCCTAGTCAGGTAAAATACACCGTAATTTCGGTTTGTTTAGCTTTTTCAAGCTTTCCCTTCCCATTTTCCTAACGATTTCCTACCCAGGCTAGTGTTCTGGGAATCCAGATCATCAATACGATTTCTATATACAATTGGAAATTTCTGTAAACCATCTTGTTCTCTTTACGGTAAAACGCTGCGGCTATGCCTCTTCATCGTCGTCTCAACCCGCTTCGACGCCCTCTATTACCTTATAGATTCTCGCTTGTCCATCCTTACGTTGCTGTGACTAATATTAATGAGTCCTAATACATGTGGGCATATACATTACCGTTAACGACGCACGCTCACCAGCACGCATCAACACTGCGTCCACAGTTTTATCAGTCGACTCTGTCGCAAGCCAGAAATAATGGAGAGTAGTCCTTGTTGGAACTTGGTGTGTTCCGGGTGAAGTATGAGAGGACTTCCGATTGTCACTTAATGGAATTCTACCAATTTCTACAGATAACAGGTACAATGATATCGGATTTGTGGGTGGGTCATAGAAATTTTTTTCCCGTGCCAGGATTCACCCAGTTGAGTTCGCAGGATAAGTTCCTGATGGTCCATATGATGACAGATACATATTTAGCAGTGGACAAAGAAAAGGACACTCACTCACGACTGTTTATTAACAGCATGTATTCTGTAAGTTTAATGTGAACTTCGCACGCAGGATAATGCCACAGTATGCTACTCCACGGCAATAGCTGGGCTTCAATTCGATTTAATGTTCACTTTGTGGGGTTTCACCCCTGAGCCTTAAATTGAGACCCAGTGTATTTCCTCTCTTCTTCTTGAGGGAAGAGGCAATGCAGAATAAAGTAAAAAGCAATAACCCAATTTGCTCTTTTATCCATGTAATCTGAATATAAAGAGACAAAAGGAATGACCGCGCACTGCGGCGTTTTCATTGAACAAAATGTTAGTATCCACTCGTAACACGCTTCGATTATTGAAAGAGTGTCTGCTGGCCTCGAGAATTATCCATTTCCAGTTATGTCGCATTTTAACAACTGTTTCCGTACGCTTACACCGACTACGTGAAACGTCTGGCAACCAACGTCCACTGGCTAAGTTATGTATGGCAGAGGGCCACCGAAGTGAGGCTGTACAAAAGGCACTCACCCACCCGTCCCTACCACGTCCCTTGCCCAACACAGCTCTTACTGTAATAAGACCGTGGACTTCGCTTGAACATATGCAACTTTTTTCAATATTATAAGCATCCTCAACTCAACACTTTTTGAAACGTTATGCGATCGCATTGTTCATATCGGTAACAAGAGTCCCCCTATGCAAATTATGGGATATTCGTTCCCCTGTTCCCCTTTAACGCGCTAGACTTTTGACCATGGAAGGAGCCGGCCAAGCCATGTTCCTGCTCTCAAAACAGATAAAGAAGGTCTTTTATTGGTGCAATCCGTTGAGTGAAGGCGCAAGTTCTGTATCTCCAACGGCAAGGATATATTTTTCGCCAAGATTGCGGTTTTTTCCCTCTTTATCGAGGGAGAAAGGCCGAACGCGAACGCAATCGGCGCGGGTGGGTGGACGTTCGAACGTCCTTTTTCCTTTTAAAAACTGAGCCCTGTCTGTGTCGATGGTGGCTGCCTTTGGCGGCGTACAGGCTTAGGGTTGATGATTGCTTAATGAAAAGTGGACAACGGACTGACCGCATATTCTGATTCACTTTCCTGTAATTCGTTATAAGTATCTCTTGCGTAAATCATTTAGTTTCTTTGCGCAAAATCTTTTGTATACCATCGCAAATTTTAGAGAATAGACTTGTATGTGGGTATGTGGCCAAATTTGTTCATCTGACGTAAAAGTTGTATATAAACGTTCTGTCGTGGCTCTTTCGGAGGCTGTCCTCATACTCGGCGACCAACTATTCTATGAAGAGCTTGCAATTGTTCCTCAGTAGATGTTGCTAGCCCTCGCGGTGTAGAGTTTCCGTGTTCGAATTCTACAGTAGCAAGACGTTCTTTCATTTTGGGATCAAATGGCTCTTTACTCGCTCGTGGTTGATCCTGCTAATCAAGTCGACTAGCCTTCAGAACTAGATTGGAGCCCCACTAGTAAGTACTACCTCCTCTTTACCACGACTCTAAAATTTACGCTTTTAGGGCGCTTTCCACTTACTGCCTAGGATGCCTTGAAGCTTGATTAATTGAGCGGCTTCTCGTTACTGCAGTCAGATGACGATATACTTTTTACAGAATAAAGCAAAAAGTTTCTGTTGTTCATGTGCTCATGGCACGTGTACAGCGATTTGTGTCTGGTTCGTGCACACGACGTGAAGGATAGATATGGAGCCGAAGCGTATGAAAATGGCAATTGGCAGAAGAAGGTACTTGCGCACATGGTATTGTCACACAACACAAAATGAAATCAAAGGCCTGCACATTGCTTTGAAAAATGTAACAAGGTCTACAGGCTTTTCTGAGCCAATGAAGCTATTAATGCTTGAAGCGAATAAGGAGATTATAGCATATCTATTTATATAGAAATTGGTATGCACTTTGATAAGCATCGTGCGCCGTTGTCATTTATTGCTGGCTGACACTGCTTATTGCGCTACTTGCAGGTATACTTTGTGTCAACTGTGAACCAAATTCGTGCGAAAATGAAACCAATATTACGGCTAGTGAGTACGTGATCCACGTTTGATGAATACCTTCCGCTGAAACTTGGCTTTCAATCAACGCAAAATATACATCGAACAGCACATAAATCCAGTCGTCGTTAGGCACCTTTTCCTTCTCTCCATGGTAAAAGTGAAACGTTACTTAGCCCCAACGGGTATTCCCGCCGTGGCGGAGTCCACCCCCGCGTCTGTTACCTGTGAAATAGATTTATAAAAGTATCCAACTTAAAGCATTGGCTAGTATAATATGGGGATGGAGGCGGAGCAAGGCGCAACCTCTACGTCTCACCAAACCTCCCCTTTCCAAAGATGAAAAGCGGAAAATCATAAGAATTCCGATCGACAGAACTTGAAACAGAAGAACTTACCATCACATAACTTGACAAAGAATACCCTTGCCGTTGGAGACACACAAGCTGAGCCATATCGTCTGTACTGAAATCGATCGCAGCAATAAGACATCCTTGGTGCTGAAGTGACCATTCACCCTTTACCATAACTTTGCTTGCCTTGTGAGCAGAAACCTAGCTTGGTCAGCTTCTTTTCTTGGTCTAGTCTTCAACGAAAGGGGTCAAATTATCTTGTATCTTCCTTTGTGGCCTCAATAGACGGATTCTTGTAAGGTAGACAGCAAAGCCCCGTAACATTTCAAAGTGCGTTCAGGTGAGGATGCCTGTAGTTTCGAAAACGGAAATGAAAGTCTCTAAACTACAGAGTGAACGTCCGGTTTAGATAGCTATCTAGGCTGAAACAGCTTATGTGGCATGATTCATGCACTTGTAGTAAACTCTTGCAAACGGAGAGAACCGAGACCTTTCGATGAACACTTCCATTTCTGATTATATTGACAAGAGATACTGAATATTGTTAATTCTAGGTGCGAACATCTCTCCCCCCAAAAAAATCGAATGGAAAATGGAGTTAGTGCAAAAAGGTTTTTGCCGGCAGCATCAAACGGCTTTTCCACAAGTGCAAAAATCCAGTAGATTCATGAGAAGGGACAGTGCACTTCATCACTCAATCAGTCGAACGCGCAGATTCATGCCATAAAGCTTTCTCTGGCGCGTGTCAAAATACAAATGTGTCTCGATTCACCGTAAATCCTCGTTAAAGCATGGCGTACATTTCACTTTAAGTTTACGCACACACACTACCAGGGAGGACGCAAGAAAAAAAAGGTATTCAATAACCAGTAATTTATCTACATCTAATCGTTCTCAGGGCGCAGCCGCAAATCACGCCGCATTTCATCCGTCAGTGGCAAGTCCTTTTCGCATCTTTCGCAGTTACATTTGAACATATAGGTCTTGTCAAGATAGTTGATACGGGTTTCCTTGTTCCAGCGCGGGTTGACATAGGTTTCACAAAGCTGTTCGCCTTGCTTGATGTCGCGCACAGCGCGCACAGCGAGCTTATACTGGGACATCGGGTAAGGATATTCGATGGCGACGTTCGGGATGCAACTATGGTTCATGTGTGACTGGACTAGATACATGCCCCCGTTTTGGTTGTTAATGTTGAATTTGCCCAAGTAGTTTAAAAAGGTGTTTTCGTCATTAAACAGCTTGGCCGCCAAGTGCTCAGGTAAAGGCTTTGTGATTTTGCATTTCTTTGGAGGAGGATTGTAGGCCTGATTCAAGAGTTTCCTTGCCTTGGCCCAAAGCTCTCTTGTAGGATGTTCCTAATGGATTTGTATACATCGCTTAATACCATAAGAGAAAAAGCACGGCTTCCGTGTTATGCTGACACTACCATAAAGATCCATTCTGTTTCTTTGGCTTGACGTTCCGCTTGATTGACAGTTGCAAAGGCTTCATAGTGGGTCAGGATGGTCTGAAGTTCACCACGTTGATGTGCTAGGATCATATGAGCGTACATGCGAGACACAGCCATAGGTGCAGACCACTTTTCGTTTTCACAAAAGTTCATGAAATCCGCCATGGCCGGGTTTAACCGAGTGCACTCCAGCTGATGGAAAGTTTCCCAAGCCGTGCTTTTGCAAGTCTTGCTACAGTACAATATATCACAATGTGGGCAACGCGCTGCGAGCCGGCTGACACGCACGAACGGTTTGGCGCACATACCACATGCGTTGCCGTCGCGCGCCAGCGAAAAACCTTCCCACGGCGGGAAATACACGAGAGGCGTCTCTTCAAAGATTGTCTCGTTCTTTGCAATGTCCCGTGCTGCAAATAAACCTTTGCCAGTGACACGGTCAATCATTTTGGCCTAGGCCTTCATATATAAGCTTTTTCTTCCTTTCTTGGGTCTCCCTTCTCGATATACATACCACGACGTTGGTTGAGACCGATTTGATGTCCAGCTTTGGATCGATAAACGAAACTGGCACAGACGGATCGTCTTCGACACCACTCTTTTCCAAATGTTGTTCGCCGTTGGTCAAACCCTCATTTTGCATGAGCTTTTTAACTCGCTTCTCGGACACAGCCCAAGTCGGATGTTCCTCGACAATCTTTGCCGTGATCTTTTTGACGCCATAGTCCGGGTGTCCGATTTTCAGTTGCTGAATGACGCTGACCAGCGCGTCCACTTCAGGCACCGTTTTCTCGTCGGACATGAGAGGAACAAAAAGAAAAAAATTCGCAAAGCCCAGTTTTCGAGAAACTTGAAAAGGCGTTCTATACCCAGAACCGCTCTATTGATTCACTTATTTATTGAAGGAGTGCGACAGCGCAAAAAACTGGTTTACTATGAGATTTTGTGGCCGATATTTATTATCACACGACAAAGCCTGTTCAGTAGAGAATATGCCGAGTTCATGATACAGCGATGTGTCTGTGAGGTCTACTGACTGTGACTATCCACATTTACTGCGGTCTAACATTTTTATATGCACAACTATTGGTTTTTGAATAACTTTTTGCGTCCTCTGTTGGTAGTTTTTGCGTCAACTTCAAGTGGAATTTGCGCCATGCTTTAAC
>JSYX01000633.1:0-19703 GCA_000787465.1 Thermomucor indicae-seudaticae | reverse complement strand
GTAGGGAAATTTTTCCCGTAGTGTGTACTGACGCGACGTGAATGATGAGTATCTCCAGCTTCACCTGGTGTCATATCAAGCCGTCGTGTTCTACGACCTTGAGCGAAATCCCCCACCGCCTTTATGTCTCGAATCAACTAAATCCCTTTCGCTCAGCGTTTGTAATCAGTCAGGACGCGCCACCATGCAAGGGACGAGGTTCTTTTGATCGTTTCGTTACATCGATCGCCTTTGTTCAGTGAACCCTGCCTGACACAAATGCAACTTTATACTTGGAACCCGCCTTGACATGCTCAAGTTCATAATCTGCTTCACAGTTCCATCTACACGGAACCGAAGTTCATTGTTAGACGCGCAGTATAGATCAAAGCCAAACCTTTCCGAACTAAGCAAGCTCTCCCAGAAGTTGAACCCAGATGCGTCATGGATGCAGTGTAAATTTTTTCCTTTCCTTTGATGGAGAGGATGCGAACAAATACAAATACGAACATGAACCTGCTATGTTACCTGTTCGACTTTATTTGTTCGTTTCAACTCATAAAATCACCCAAGCCTTTGGAGTTTCGGTGTTGGATACTGCGGCTAGGCATTGAACGAAACGGAGATTGAGCGGGGAATGCGTCATAGAACGTCTGCGTCGCTTTGTTTGATACGGTGCGTACATAGGACGGGCGACGGTGAATCGAAATATGAGGGTTATATGCTTCAGGCTCCGCATTCACGCTAAAATCAATTGATATACAGCCGATCACTATGGAACATAGGCTTGAAGTTTGCGGAATGGCGCTACAGAGTCCGTCCGGGTGGCGGCGCTGAGAAAAAGCCGGCGAATGAACCGTCTCACTCTCTTCACTCGCAAGCCTCTATGAAAAAAAGTCGTATTTGCATTCGTATGACTCCCACCTTTTGTCCAAGCAAACCAGAAAGCGTTTTCCTACGCGCGGAGGTTTACTCATAGCTCCATGCGGAGTGGCCAGAGTCACTACCCTCCAAGAAAAAAAGGTTTTCATGCGGCGACTCAATCTTAGCAGGAAGAAAAAAAAATTACGCATACGCAGCTTCCCGCTTCCTGTTTCATTGCTTCTCTGTATTGTGATCACAAGCAGAATGCCGTTTTTACAACTTTTACCACTCCTTGCCAACGCAGCCGTGACCTTTCCGTCGAAGAGCGTGGTGAGATTTTCGGGATGAGAAATGCGGTGGCGATGGCGATGGATCCGCTGTGCAATCCGTCAGTCATCAACAAGAAACCGGCATTCCGGGGCGACCAAAGAAAAGGGTGTGCGGAAGGCCAGCGAGCCGCTATCCAGACGACTCTGGAACATATCGCGGGGAGAGATTCGCTTGGATGTAGGGCAGCATGGATAAGGCAGCATATACATATAACCAAATGTATTTCTGCTAGTGATCAAATTCGTATCTCCTCCATCAAGATGCGTGTACCAAGGTCGCGCGCTCTCTCCGCGTGTACCTACTTTCTTCAGGGTCGCGCTTCTGTGTGCCACTTTGGGTCACGCTCAGGACAAGACCATGTACCCGGGTGCTCAGTACTCTGTGATAAAAAAGCAAATTACAAATAGAACTGGGTTTCTCATCCAAGATACGACTCCGCCCCATCTCCGCTAGGGTCGCATAGATGATGTGCTCAATAGCATGGTAATAGCTCTCTTTCTTTCTCCCCCTTCTTGTAATAAACGCACGTGTGGAGTCCCATCGTACCTTTCTTCTAGTTACCTGTTGTTATTCATCCAACTTTTTATCTACACATCCACCATTATCATATACAACACGCAGTGCTCAGGAATATCCCCTCCGGGGTCCGAAGTCTGAGTGCCGAAAGCCAGAGCCTACGTGAAAACACGTGACCTTAGGACTTTGTAGTACAGGATTTCTCTTCGCAATTTAAATCTTTTAGCGCTTTCTTGCTATGCGCTACTATATATTCGATAAGGACGGTGAAAATCCATGGCTGGCCCGGGTTCGAAAGTTACTGTGTACTTTGCTCCGGAACTCGAGCATACTTCCTAAGCAATGGGAAGGCCAGCGCGGATGGGCTTGATGAAGAGCAACATCCATTTATGATTTATTCTATCCATCAAATTTGTAATGCACTGTGCTTCATTGAAACAAACAGATCTGATATTCTGAATCGCACATCACGTCTATAGTTTGAGTCCTTGTTCTCTTTGAAACAATGGCCCCGTCAGTCAATACAGTGTGACATGACGGTATGCCCTGCCAGACAGTGCAAAGTATGAAGCAGGTAATCTTCCCCGTCTCTGAGGCACATGAACAACCGGGGTCTTTCGAAAACATTACAAAGAGATGGTACTATATCCACCCGATCTCTTTTAATGCAAGTCGCAGGTCTATGTCTACATACAAAAAAACGATATTATACATTTTGCTCAAGGAAGGATGATGTACTTTTGTAAATGTTCCGGAATAGCAGACTCCAAGTTCTTGGACTGCAGCCATTTCCGGCCTAGAAAGAAAACAGTAAGCTTACATGCACACAACACATCATGAGCAGCAAGTTTAACTTACTGAAAAGACGGGACTGGTATCGGTAAGCGCCATCGGCGAGAATAGTTACAATCTTTTTGCCTGCAGTAGCAAAAAAAAGAATGAGTCATCCATTTCGCACGGCGGCCATCCGTGGCAGCCCACGTACCCTTGCCCAGTTGTTTGGCCATTTCCACAGCAGCCACGACATTCAACGCAGAGCTGGCTCCGACATAGATACCCTCCTCATCCAACAGCCGGTAGAGCATCTTGATCGTTTCTTCATCGGGGACCGTCATGGATCCGTCCACCAACTCAACGTCCTGCGCCATATTGTCCGTAATACGACCCTGACCAATGCCCTCGGTGATCGACGACCCAGACCGCTCAAGCTTCTTGCCACCGCTCTGGAAGTAGCTGTGCAACACCGATCCGGGCGGGTCAGCCACAAAGATCTTGACGTTGCTGTTCTGCGTCTTCAGGTAGCGGGCCGTGCCAGCCAACGTACCACCCGTGCCCGTCGCACACGTGAAGCCGTCGACCAGACCCTCGGTTTGCGCCCAAATCTCGGGACCTGTCGTCTCAATGTGCGCACGACGGTTCGCGATATTGTCGAACTGGTTCGTCCACACGGCGTTCTCCAGACTTTCGGCGTGGCGACGTGCTTGGTGGTTGTAGTTCTGTGGATTGTCAAAGGCCACGGCAGGCACCGGGTACACCTCGGCACCCAACATGCGCAACAAGTCGATTTTCTCTTGTGACTACCAACAACCGCCGTTAGCCCTTCTCTGTCTTCAAGATCCATACCCCCCCCCGGCGCTTTACAGAGATATATACCTGAGTGTTGGGCATGTAAATAACACACTTGTACCCCTTGGCACGGCAGACGTGCGCAAGACCAATACCCGTGTTGCCGGCTGTGCCCTCAACAATGGTGCCTCCAGGCTTAATCAGACCCCTCTCTTCGGCGTCCTTGACGATAAACAGCGCAGCTCGGTCCTTGACCGAACCGCCCGGGTTCATGAACTCGGCTTTGGCGAGGATTTCGGATCCAGTTTCTTCACTCAATCGGTTCAAACGAATCTAGACGTCTCATTGAGTTGAGCAACGTACGTGCTCGTTTTTTCTTTTTTGGCCTTGTAAGCATAATTACCAATGGGGTGTTACCAATGGCACCCACAAAGCCATTCGTAATCTACAAGGCACCACCATTAGTTAGTCGGGGACAGCTGCACTCCATATTCCTGTTAGGCTTACACCAGCCCGAAAGCCAGGGTGCACAGTCGTATAGGCACGGCGGAAAATGCGCAGGGCGTTCATTTCTAGTTTTCACCCAAGGAAAGAGGGAAGAAAAAAGAGAGAGAACTTCGTGTGAGAGAGAGGATGTGTACCTGAGATGCACAGGTTTCAACTTCAGCAAATGGAGACAAGAGCCAATGACGTGATTGCTAAACTGGTAAACGTATAACCGTTGCAATGGGGGTGTCGTTTACCACCCGGTAAAGTGTGCAGTTAACTTTGGTGCCATCTATGCAAAAGTTGTCTTGCAGTTGCACTGTCGTGTTGACAAGGCAGTAATACTGATGGAAAAATGCATGGTCCGTTTATCACTTGTAACAAAGAAATTATTTGCACACATAAAGAAGGCTCTGTCAGCCTACTCGATAAAGTACATCAGTTTCATTATCTGCAGCTAAAAGAGTCGGCATGTAGCATAATGATTATTCTCCTCCTTATCCCGTCGATTTACTGCAATTGAGCTTTTATGCATGTACGTACATGTATAAAGCAGGTCTAATCGATTTGGCCGCCCCCCTCCTTTTCTCTTTCGATTCCCACTTTCTGATGCTCACTTTAATACGGCAACGACTGTTTGCGGACCCATTTCTTGTCACTGAAGAGGAGCCGGTGGTGGATCCTGAATTAGCAGAACAAGTCCATCGCCAGGCACCCGCAACGCGACTCGAGCTCTGGGGCTATTACCTGTACTATAACGGGGTTCGTCCCTTTCCCTCCAAAGAACTATAACTCAAACAAAAAGGACTCTAATCTCTCTCTTTTGTGCGTGGCATAGAATAATGGATACACCATTTACAGTTACATGCCGACGATCCTGCAATACCTAGCTTACCGCAACGGCTTTGATCCAACCACCGGCAGCAGCTGCGACCTCCAGGACACCCTGAAACCATGCAATGTGCGCTGGGGCAACGGCTCGATACCGGTCTCGTCCATGATGCTGTACGTCCAATCCATTGCGTTCCTGAGCCAGTTCGTGCTGTTCACCAGTCTCGGGAGTCTGGCGGACTATGGCCGCTGGAACCGCATCATTCTCCTGGCCACGACCGTGATTGGTTGCGCGTCGCAGATTCTGCCCATTGCCTTGATCCATGACGATGGCCACTGGCAAGTCATGATGGCCATCTTTATTGTGGCGCTGATTTCGTACGGTGCCTCGCTTGTCTTTTATGCCGCGGCGTTTCCTAACCTCAGGTAAGAATCATTGTACAGCCATGAAATGAAGAGAGAACAATGATTCATGGGGTGTGACGATTGAAAACAGTGACAACTTGCCCGTCGTCCGTCAGGCACGCCTGAACCCATGTCTCAGTCCACGCGAGAAACAAGCCGTGGTGGAAGCATGGCGGAACCACGTATCCGCCATATCCACGACCTTTTCCAACATTGGCTTCCTTATCCTGACAGGTAAAAAAAGTACAATACACGCTCTTCTCTCTCTTGTAACCCCTAACTGATTTGGCAACCATGAAAAGTGGTCTTGTCTGGCGTGTCGTATCTGCCATGGTCATCCTACGATTTTCCACCGGGCACAGAGCGCACGCTGGGTAACGCGCCGATCTACAACTTCATCTCGACGGCGGTGTGCGGTGCGTTTTGGGCCCTCAATGCGATCCCGTACTTTGTCTTTCAACCACGCACGCGACAGGGCCCACCGCTGCCGCCGTGCAGTAGCCACTGGACCATCGGCTGGAAATCCATCATGGCCGCGTTCAAGTAAGAGAGTGGGGGGAACCAAGTGTATCAGGATGACCTTGATGCAGACAGATCGCGATTAGGGAAATCAAGAAACTACGCTATCTGTTCATGTACATCATCTCCTACTTTATGTTTTCGGACGCAGTCTCGACCATCAGCCAAATCTCGAGTATCGTCCAGGGTCAGATTACCGGGTTCTCGCCACGACTGATCACCATGCTGTCCCTCGTCACCGCTATCACGTCCATCCTCGGCTGCCTCTTGTTTCTATGGCTCTCGCATGCCTTCCACTTCAGCACCAAAACCAGTCTACTTGTCATCATCGTTCTTACTGCCGTCGTGCCGCTCTGGGGCTGCTTTGGTATCAGCATGGATCACTTTGGCATCAAGGTTTGTTTTCGCGGGTGGAGGGGGGCCCTGTGACCCGTGCGCTCAACGAAGTTTGGGTAGACCACGTGGGAGCTATGGATCCTTGCGGCCTGGTCCGGTCTGTTCACCGCGCCCATCTGGGCATGGCAACAAACCATGTTGGCAGAACTGACGCCCAAGGGAAAAGAAAACTTGTTCTTTGGTCTCTTTGGCGTCGTGAACAAGGCCTCATCGTAAGTCTCTCCTTTTTTTTCCTAATGAAAGAAAGAAAAGCCAACATGGATTGAATGGGTGATGAAAAAAAGGTGGATAGGACCTGTGGTGGTGGGCGCGATTTCTCAAGCGACTTCCAATATCTGGATGGGTTGGCCCTTTGTGCTCGGATTGTTTGTGCTGGCGACAGGCATCGTCTTGTGCATTGATGTGGATGCGGCCAAGCGCGATCTGGCAGCGTACGAGGCTGATATCGTCACCATGCAGGTTCATGGCCCAGTCATAAAGAAATAGCCGCTATTATAGTAACATACCTCCTAACATATACAATAATAAAATATATCGATTACTACATTCATTGTACAGGCTGGAGTGTGGACTACTTCAAAACATATTGACGTATCCGGCGTCCTTATCGGACCCGTATTGGTACTTTACTATAAAGGTCATTAATCAACAAAAAGAATGGTTTAAACTGGTCATGGTAAGCACGAATGTGACAGGATTGTGCTCTTTATATTCTCCTGCATAAACCCTCCCGAAATAATGGCATCGTCCAAGGATACGCCTGTATACGCTGTGCCAGGGAGAGAGGGCTGTTCACCGTACTCCTAGAAATTGAGCAGTCATCTCGGCAGAAGAAGGCAATGCCAATCAGTATTCTTATAGCATAGTTGTACTAATGCAGTTGCGCTAATGCAGGGAAACATTGTTTAATGTTGCAGTGACCGAATGAGTCTAATACATTAGCACCCTGCATGCATGTTTTGATACTAACTTCATATGGTATATAGCTGTTGATAACGGGGTGACCTATATGGAAGGGATCTGTTCTTGGACAAGCTCTCAAGTTCCGTATGGTCTTTACGCCGTTTCCGCGCAACAACGGCTACCAATGTTTCTAGTGCAAGGGGACCAGCCGTCTCAGACAACCAATGATGCCTTACTGCCAGCGATAAACAAACAAACAAACAAACAAACGCGGACGGCCCATCCCCCCTGTTGATCAGAACAATCGATCCAATAGCTGTATGAAAAAGTTTCTTTGCAATGCAGTAGAAGGGTTCTTTGCTGGAGGACTCAAAATTTACTGTGAGCAGAGACGCGCCTAAAGTCAGACGACTTTTTCTGTAAAGAACCAGTACAGCAGCATTTTCCACAACCATGACGAATGAATCACCGGTGGTAATTTGAGCATCAGGCTTTTCTATTGTTGTAAAATGGAGTCTCAACATGTTGCAGGAGGGAAAAGAGAGTTCAGTGGAATCGCAATCGCGTATCGCGTCCGGTCAGCGACGCAAGGAAGCCGCCACGCGACACATTGAGCTGATGCTGCGATGCAACAAGCTGGCTTCTATTTTACCTTCATTGACACGTCCATTTACACTGTCTAACCGCAATAAAACAACACCACCATCGCCGCCGCCACTGCCGCCGCCGTCATCGCCTGATTCGGTCTTGTCCATGGCTTCCACCCTGTCTTCCATGTCGACCTTCTTTTCCTCTTCCTCTTCCGATTGCAATAATAATAATAACAACAACGACAACAGCATCATACCCCAACGACGACGTCGCAGCCCGTCGCCGGTACCACTTTACAGTCCTCGCAATCAGTATCGTCGTCGATCGATGGAAGCGGCGCCTTCGAACGTCCGACAGCGACAACGACAACGACAACAACAACCTACGACAACAGCAGCAGCACCGGAAGCTCCGAAGACGGCGAACAAGGAGAAGAAGAAGAAGCAGCCATCCAAAAAAGTCAAATCTTCTTCTGCTGCTGCAGGTCGGAATCCGGAACTCAAGATCGCCTTTGAGGCGATTGACGTGAGCGCACCGGACGAAGAGGTGTACGCGGACGGGTGGGTCCCGTCGACTGCGGTGATGGACGAGTCGCCGGACATGTTCAAGCACAAGACGTGGCGCTGGACACCGATCGATATCCAGGCTATGCCGTACTATGACCGGCTCCACGCCGTCGAAGCCGACCTGGCCTCCAAAATAAGATTGACGCCCGAAACATATCTGAGGTGCAAGCGGGCGATGATCCTGGCCGCGCAACAGGTGGTACCGCAGGTCGGAAGGCTCTCGAAAAATCAGGCGCAGAAGCTGTGTCGCATCAATGTCAACAAGACCTCCATTCTGTGGAATTTCTTTAAATTGAACAAATGGATTGTCTAGTTTTTCGCACTAAAAGCAATCATCATCAGGGTCTTTAGTGTTGTTTTGCCAAGAACCCATCCCCCTTATACTATGTCTCTCTCTCTCTCCGATGATCTAGATAGGTTGGCCCCTGTTTATACTTTATGTGGCAAGATCCAAAGCAGAAAACAAGGACGGGGAGATCGGCATTTTCTTTTTCACAATTTAGCACGTCATTCTTAAAAGGAGGGCCAGGTGCAGAAAATATTCTACTCAACCCTCCCCCTTCCATCCCTTTCTCTTCCAACTTCGCAACTACAACAATCAATGTCTTTTATCAAGAATAACAAGCGTGCACTCTACACGGGTGCTGCTCTCATCATGACAGTGCTCTTTTTAGTCTCGCTGCACCAGACAAGTCCCGGAATTGCCTCTCTCAATGTTGCCGGAAGCAGGACAACTGGCAACATCCGCTATGTGGATTTCGATAGCAGCAGCAACAACAGTTCTTCAACCCAACAAGAGCGGATTCTGGTCCTCACACCACTCAAGGACGCCGTGCCGTACCTGGACCGCTACTTTGAGCTGCTGGACCGGACGACGTACCCGAATGAGCAACTCTCGCTCGCCTTCCTCGTGTCGGACTCGACAGACGGGACGCTGGAGCGACTGCAGGAGCTCGCCGACCGCATCCAGCACGGCACGCGGCCCTTCCACGACATCCAGATCTTTCACAAGGACTTTCATTTCGAGCTCGAGCCGCTGGAACGGCACAAGTTTGAGATGCAGCCTTACCGTCGGAGCATCATGGCACGGTCGCGCAACCTCCTGCTAGCCTCGGCGCTGGACACCCAAGTCCGCTGGGTCGCCTGGGTCGATGCGGACGTGATCGAGTATCCGCCCACGATCTTTGAGGACCTCATGAGCATCGACGAGGATATCGTCGTGCCTAACTGCATGCTCTACCCGTCCAAGGATCTCGTCGTCGACGACTGGGCCTACGACAAGAACAACTGGAGAGAAACGCCCCAGTCCCTCGCTTTCCAGCAGTCCCTGGATCCTGACTTTGTCCTAGCCGAAGGATACAAGGAACTCGAAACAGGCCGGCAGCTGGTAAGTCGTTGTCGATCGTGTTTATAAAAAGTGTGTGTGTGGCTTCATTTTTTTTTTCATTGGTTTCATAGCTGGTGGATATGCCACTGGAATTCGGATTGAACTACAAGGTCCCTCTCGACGGCGTCGGGGCTACGTTCACCCTCGTCAAAGCCCATGTTCATCGTTTAGGCGCTAATTTCCCGGCCTTCCCCTACAAGCACCAGGTCGAAACCGAAGGATTCGCAAAGATCGCCAAGGACATGGGGTTCTCGGTCTATGGTGTCCCGGGTTACCTCATCTACCACATCAAGAATGACTAATAGAAACGTAATCCGCTGTTTGTTCTTGGTGTGTGACACGTGAACCCACTCTCCTCCTCACTTTTGTACTCTCTTCGTTTTTCTTTTCCCGCCCTTTTTCTCTTTTGCCCAACACGTTTTTGATTCAGCATGTCAACTTACAATTACATCATCAAGGTAAAAAATAAAAACCAGTCCACTTGCAACTTAACTACAGTCATGCTCAATGACACACCTCATGCGACCATCGTCTATAGTACATTATCGTCGGAGATTCAGGTAAACCAAGAAGCAGCCCGTGGCATTCTGAAACGAAACGGGCGGGAACAAAAAAAACTGACTGACCTTTTTTCTGTCTGCATAATCAGGTGTCGGCAAGGTCAGTTCATTACACTATTGCTTTTTTTCATATAGCGAGGAATAACCGCGGTTTATCACTTGTGGAACCAAGTCATGCCTGCTGCTTCAATTTACCGACAAGCGATTTTACTCGGGTCGTGAACTCACCATTGGGTAAATCATAGTATCACGACAAGAGAAACCGCAAGATATTCATAGCGATCTAGTGTCGAGTTTGGGACCAAGTTTATTACAGTAGACGATAAGCAAATCAAACTGCAGATTTGGGATACAGCAAGTAGATCTAGCTAACCTCGCTTTTGCTAACACAATGATCCACTGACTGACTTGATATGTATAGGCCGGACAGGAGAGTTTTCGAAGCATCACACAGAGTTATTACAGAGGTGCAGCCGGTGCCTTGCTAGGTATTGAGTTTCAGCCATGGGTTATAGCTTAGAAACAAGGCTTATCTCGTACGTCTTCTAGTTTACGATATCACTCGGAGAGAATCCTTTGAACATATACCAACGTGGCTAGAAGGTATAAAGGCCCCCATTTGGCGGCGCCCTCTCAAAAAGCAGCTTACTTTGTCCTCACATCACATGCATCAATAGACGTACGAAAACACGCCAACCCACATACCACCATCATGCTGATCGGCAACAAACGCGATCTGGATGCGACGCGCCAGAGACAGGTCACCCGCGAGGAAGCAGAGCGATTCGCGCAGGAAAACGATATCCCGCTGTTCATGGAGACCTCGGCCAAATCCGCAGAAAACGTAGAAGAAGCCTTTGTCAAGACCGCCGAAAAGGTCTATGAAAAGATTCAGGCTGGTGTCTTTGCCAACAACGAGGCAAGTCCTGCACTCTCTCCTTTTCTTTTCTTGCTCGCTCGCTCATAAAACTCTCTTTGACTAGACCTCTGGGATTCGACTCGGTCCTGCTCAAACCAGTGCATTGGCACAAGAATCGCAAGGAGGCTACTGTTGTTCCACGTAAATTCAGTTGTTGTTGTTGTTGTTGTGTGAATAAGAGATATATATGGTATTCCACGATTCCCCTTTTTATTTTTTCCACATGATTGGTTTAGACGACGGTACCGGCAGCAGAGGCAATACGGGGCCACAAGTCGGCGCATTCCTTGGCAACGGGACCCGTGATGGCAGAACCCTTCATTTCACCCTTGGGCTATCATCATCATCGTATTTAGAATCAGTGTTCATGGCTGCTTCTATCGGTTATATAGAGAACTCACGTTGACAATCACACCGGCGTTGTCTTCAAAGTAGAGGTAGACACCGTCTCTGCGGCGCCAGGCCTTGCGCTGACGCACCACAACAGCAGGCATGACTAGAATGGATTACTTGGTTGAGTTTCATTGCGTCGATGGGGCCCCCCGATTATTCTATTCGAGTCATTACCCTTCTTGCGCAATTCAGGCTTGCCCTTCTTGACAGTAGCGACCACCATGTCACCAGCACCAGCAGCAGGCAAGCGGTTCAGGCGACCCTTAATGTTGCGCACAGCAATCACGTACAGGTTCTTGGCGCCACTGTTGTCGGCGCAGTTCATGACAGCGCCCACAGGCAAACCGAGGGTCATCCGGTATTTGGTGCCAGAAATGCTAACTGATCAATTCCAACCCTTTTTTATTTAATCCATCCATCCATCCACTCCTCAATCATCTAAATCGAACCTTTCGGCATGATTTCGTCTGCAAAGGAAAAGAGAAGGATTTCACATCGGGCACCATGTCCCGAGGATTTAATGGAGACCCTCCCTTTCTATTTTTCAATATCCGCTCTCTCTTCTTTTATTCATGCTCAATCAAAAAATGTAGAATGAATGACGAATTCGATGCAAAAAGAGAGTTATTCGAGCTGCACGTAATTGGCAGGAAACTACACAGAATGCAATTTGATTAGGCAACTGCGACGACAACCCCATTACCAGCGTATACATTACCACTCCCTGCCGATTCCCGATCCTGCCAGTCCACCAATCGTCCTGACTATCCGTCTTTTCAATGACCGTAATGATATCGCCTTCCTGGAAACTCAGGTCCCCTTCCTGCTCGCCTTGGAACGCATACAGTGCCCGTGCTACGGGTTCTTTCTTCACCGGTCTTGGCGCAACGGGTGGCGGTGGCGGTGGTTTCCTGACACTCGGTGATTGATAACTAGACGATGGTGGAGAGGGTGGAAGCTGTGGCTGCTGCTGCGGATATGTCGATGTTGTGGTTGGGTATCCATTGGTCAAATGCTGCGGTTTATTCATCACGGGTGGAGGTCCTTTCAACGTTCCAGGTTTCGAAATCGATGTGCTCTTGAAAGCTGGACGATCATTGCCGTCAACATCTCTGTTTTTCTGATACATCGCACCCGTGTTGCCCAGTGAATGGAACTTGGCTCCCAGGGCACGATACAATGGATCGGCTTCAGGTGGTGGTGGTACGGAGCCGTTCAGCAGTTCTTTGGCTGTGACGCGTCGACCATACAGCTTTTCATTCGCGTCGCTACGCGTGATAATCACAGAGCCTTCCAAGGACACGCCTAACGACCTAGCTCTTTAGTTTTCTTTTTAATGATTGTTTCAAATGTATGTACCTGCAAACAAACCGCGCGTTTTGCTATAAGAGTAAATGGCTGCAACGTGCTTTAATGTGGCTGCGCCTGAAGCTTCCGCATTACGTCCAACAGGTCCAGCCGCGACTAAGCAATCGATTGTTATTGTTACCGTTTTATCTTTTCATAACAAGAACGTTTAATAAGTAACCTGATATATTGGTGCCAAGCGTGATGCTTCCAAAATGACTAAAGGTCTTTACAGCCTCCTTGGTATTCAGCACAAGCACAAAGTCCGTCAGCTCAGCACCTGCCATTAGATATCGTGCCGTCTTTAAGCTTGGCTTTTTTTTGCATGTGATCTTGGCACGCGCACTTACCGATTTGTCCACCTGCACCTATACCACCGGTAGCAATGGCTGATGGCGCAGACCATGCTATATAGCAACGTATTAGGGTCCAACGTGACATCCGTCAGGAAAGGGAAAAAAAGAACTTACAGCCATCAGGTAACCTAGCAAAAAAGTCAACATGGTTGTCGTGGCTGGTCACTTGAGATCCCTTACCGAGCGACAACAAGACCACTGCCCGCACGTCCAGAGAACAGGAATCCTGCCTTTAATACGGTATAGATCGCAAGTCCTTGGGCCTTTTCCAAGATACTTGGCGGAATAATCTTATCAAGCCCCTGTCCGGGATCTGGATCTGGTTTAATAATAATCATCATGCTGCACAGAGCTATTGTTCTTACCGATAAAACTATTTAATATATTGGCTGCTTTCTTGCATTCGCCTTTTTTTTTTTTGAAAAGAACCGTATATCAGATCAAAAAAGGGCGTCCTTGTTTTTAACTGGCGACACAAGACGTTACCTGCAAGTTTGGTCGGAATGGGCGAGTTAATGTTGAATGGTGAAGACAATCGCTTTTTCATTTGAAATTGTGGTCCGAGGGCCAAGCAAGTACACAGGACAAAAAGAAAGAGAGAATGCAGAAAAAAGAGGGATGAAGGGGTTTCGGAGTTGTATGCACATGCACGTTGCAGTATTTTTTACTTGACGCGAGCAACAAACAATGGTACCCTGCAAACGGGGCAAGTGCCTTGATAATGCGTGTCAACGGACAGTCCTATCTATCGTCATGCCCACAACCGTTATCAGTGACAGCACGCATCATCACAATATGGCCACTCTGTTCTTCACGCAATGAACGACTAGAAGTCAGTAACGGTCCGGCATCATTAGCTGATCATTTGAAAGTTGCAATAGAGAATCGGAATTTGCATATAGCCATCCGAAAGCATGATATCAAGTGCGACTTCTATTACCCTGTGTATCGTCTTGCAAATCCCCGAACACGGTAATGATTACCTCCTTACTTGCCACAGCAAATATATCCCCAGCAGGTTCGACCTGGAGACTTCATCCCTAACGTTCAACCGACAAACCTGCTGCGTAAACAACACAAGTGGTTTTATTTCTTGCTGGAATAAGTAACCTTCCCTTTTCTTTCCCTGGGCTTTGTAAAAAGGTAAGCTTGGCATCTTGCGGGATATATGCATGACACGACTGTACCTTGCTTGGCATTGAAGAAGCGATAAAGGCCTGTATCTATGTATTTCCTGTGAGCCTTGAACCGAAAGATGTAGCATCGCTTGCTTACTTGTCTTTCTGGATCATTTTCAACGTCAATGACAGTGTCGTATTCCTGGATCGATACGTTAGCTGCTCTGTGCGTTCAAGTAAGTTTATCCACGTGACTTACTCTGGGTTTTCGATGACTTGACAGGTTCTACGAACAAGCAAGTTAGAATTAACAAAGATACGCCTTTTGGAGATTCTGGTACCCTTTTGCGCTTTTTGACTCGATGCTCCACGTGAGATGAAGACAGTGGCTGAAATACGTCCGTTGAAGCATCCAGGTCTTCTTCCGTTTTTATCCTGATTCTGGCAGCGGTTGCTGCAGCTGCTGATGCTCTGATACATGCATTATAATCAGAAAATGGTGTAAAAAAGACTCTTTTCGCACATTCTTCCTACCTCTTTGTGTGGCTTCGAAGTATCATTGGTGTGTCTGTTGCAGGGACCGACGGTTCTGGCTGTGGCGCGTCTTGCTGTGGATCGGTCTGCATAACGGCCTCCTCAGTTACAGAAGGTATTTCCCCACCAACAGAGGCACTTTCGGACGCGTTCGACTCGTTGCTTTCGCTGACCACCTTGTCAATGGAAGAAAAAGGGTTAATGAAAAGGGAGTAACAAAGCTATCGTGTTTGCCTTGTACATTGGAGTGTTGCGGGTCTATTTCCGTGTCGTCTTCCATATGCCTATCGCTCGAATCTGTATTCTGGACTTGCATGCTTTCCTCGCGGTTGGGTTGTCGAGCGTTATCGCTATCCATTAGGCTGGGATTCGTTTGCCGTTGCAAAATCAGGCTCTCCAGCGCCTCGTTCCTGACAAATGAAGCTCAATATCCGTCTATCCACTGAAACTCCTTGTGCATTTTGAACCGAACCTTTTCTTTTGCTCAGCAATTTCTTCTTCTAATGCGCATGTACGTGCCATAAATGTCGCTTTTTCGGTCATCCGTTCCTGCTTGCATTCTTCGTTGCTTCGCCATTTTATGTTACCCACTAAAGTCAACACGCCCAGCTATTGTTCTTGGCATCTTACCGTGTGAAAGCATTTTTTAGGCTTGCACGGAGAGTCTAAGCAGGGCTATATTAAGAAGAGCAATACGACTGGAGCATCAGAAAAAAGATTACCTCAACTGTCTTTTGCATATCTTGAATCGCTGCCTCATACCGTCCACGGACATCCACGAAATTCGGCAAAGCAGCCTGAAATCTAAACCTAGTTAGCATACTTATTGCCCTGAGTATAATGGTATGCATACTGTGTCTGGAGGCGGTTAATCTCTTTTTCATGCGCAGCCTGTTGCCTCTGCAGCACTTGTTCATGCTCTGAAGCCGCTTCATCTAGCTCCTTTATACTTAACGATACCAAGAGAAAAAGGCGCCTTTGAGCAAAATGAATAAGCACTATGCGCCCGAGATTACCTGTTGTTTATATGACAGAGCTGGCTTTTTAAGGAGCTGCAGCTTCTGAGCAGCGATGAAAATGGGCTATGCTGTGGATTGCTTGCAGTTTTCTCAAGGCCAGACCTAATAATCTGTGCTTCCTGTCGCAAGGTCTGCATGCTTCCATGCAGCTCTTCGTACAACTTCTCAAAGGCATCTAAAGACGTCCATGCAGTTCAAACTTCAGCTTTCGCCTTCAGTAACAGACCAACAAGCGACTCACTCATCTCGACCCTCCGCTTATCGTTTGCCGCTTTATACAGGTCACCCATAGATGTCCACGACTGCTGGTCTTCCTTGTGTAAGCAGAGCAGATCTGATAACGTGGCTTTCTGACGCTCAATTGACTCTCCCACTTTCTTCTTGTCTATGCAGTAATTCCGTTCGTTAGCAAGCACCATGCGGATGGGTAGCCAAGGCTATCAATGTATTACATTCTGCCAGTCGGGTCGCATACTTTTCAATCTCGTGGTCCTTGTCACGTATACTTCTTTCCAGTTTCTCGATCATGCCCTCAAAAGCATCATGCGACGTCCTCTTCTGCTCTCTTTGCGCGTCAACTAGAGTTTCCAAACTTTGCACCATCGAATAAAAGGCTTCATAACGGCCCCGTAGACTGTTCACACTATCCCCAAGTTGACGTGATCCAGAAAGAGAATGTGCATCTATTCCAAACGGGCTTACCTTGCTTCTACCTGATCGTGGCGCGCAACAAGCACTCTGACAAACTCATGAGACTCTCCAAGGCGGGTTTCGTATTCAGCGATCGTTTGTGTCTGCGACTCGATCGCTTGCTGCAACAGCGCCATTTTCTGGTTCGCGGCAACGCACGCATGCTCCTTTTGGGCCAGGTTGGCTTTAAACGCTCTTGCAAAGGCATCAATGTCCTGGGTTTCAGGAAGACATGACGGTTCTTCAGCAGCAGAAGCCGGCGTGCTGTGACGCGACGCTGGTGCAGAAAGCGGTAGTTTCAGACAGAAAGGCCTCTTTGCGCTGTCCAGCTGTTCCTCTTCTTTCCTCTTTTCTGTGCGCACCTTCGCGAACGGTTCCGGTGTCCCGGGCCTGTCTCGAATACTACTACTCCCCATTGGTTCTTTAAACTCCATTTTCGGGATATCCAGTCGAAAATCGGGTCGCAACTATTTATGTCCGTTTATTTAGTTTGAGCGGCTATA
The DNA here is from genome assembly GCA_000787465.1 of Thermomucor indicae-seudaticae. Classification (NCBI taxonomy): domain Eukaryota; kingdom Fungi; phylum Mucoromycota; class Mucoromycetes; order Mucorales; family Lichtheimiaceae; genus Thermomucor; species Thermomucor indicae-seudaticae. Next base: position 2,925 of record JSYX01000633.1, on the reverse strand, counting down.
GTCTCCCCTCTATCAATAACATACCGTCTCGACTGCTGGCAAGGCGAATCCCGGACCAGGACGGTCTTTGTCAGGGCAGCCAAGTTTGCGAAATAATAGATCATGGTTGCTCGCTACAACGTCTGTTAACAACTCGTTGTTGCTGCTGCCAGGCGCTGTCTTAGATGGTGCATTGGTTACGTTCGATAGTGGCTGACCAGCGTTATGCTTCGCAGCGCTACGAAACGGCGCTTCTGTCGCTTGCGCGTTTTCATCCACTTTTTCTTGCACTTTTGATGATGCTGAGCTGCCCTTGGTTGGCGTCAAGTTATTGCTATTGGATGCCGTCCAACACTTTAGTGGCGAGATGAAATTATTACTTGTCGAAGACGACGCCGCATTTGCCCATAGCGGCGGCTTTGGTTTCTCTGTGGGTACTCCTGCTTTATTATTCTCCTGCCACGCCATTAATGCGCTGCATATTGTTGCGCACAAAAACGCTCCTCAGTATACCTGCTGCGATTTGTTATTATTTCCCCAACCATGATAACGACGTATTGGCTTTGGCTTAAAGCTGAAACCAACTTCATCATTTCCATCATCGACACCTTGACGCTGCTGCTGCGGTTGTTTGCATCCATTCTCATTGATAGCATCCATTTATAACAAAAAAAGCGGAAGAAAGTAAATGAAGAAGATAAAGGATGTCTGGTATTAGGTGACGAATCCACTTCGTCATCTCACGCTAAAAATTGTAAAGTACTTTTGTTGTTGTTGCGACTTCTCCAACTGTAAGCTAAATGATATATATACAAAATAAAAGCGATTGAGGAATAAGAATAACTCTAGACAAGCATTTTAGACATGTATGGACCATCAAGATGATATCCCAGCTTGGCATAATAATGCCGCACACCCACACCAGAAATGACGCTCAGTTTGACACTTCCATGTTCTTCTCTAGCGATCCGTTCAGCTTCTTCCATCAGCAATGTACCAAAACCTTGATGTTGGAACTTGGTAGGATCCCGGTCGTGCATTGGTACCACAGATCCATAAACGTGCAACTCTCGGACAATAGAAGTCTGGCCAGCCGACGTCAGTTCAGGACGGAATGTCTGTGGCGAGCACTTGCGCAAACGTAGCAGGCCGACTAGAATATCTTGGTGAGGATCTTCGTAGGATAAGAACGTTTCCCAGCCACCGTTGGCGACATAGTCGCGACGGATTAACTCGATCTGATCCGGCTTGATCTTTTGATGGATTTCTGTGATACCAACTTCTCGGGTGCGCACATCACGGCATTCGGTACCCAAATCCTTCATACGTTGCAGTGCCAGCTCTCTCAAGTTACCGTGTTCCACACCGGATGTGACAAGTGGCATAGGGATATCTCTCTGAACTCGGTAAATGCGGGTCCATGGTGGCACAAGAGCAAGGATCCGTGCTACTAAATCGACCAATGCGTTCGGTGTATAGTTTTGGTATCGTCCAGTGCGCCAGAGCTCGTAAAGACCTGTGCCTCGAATAACTAGCGTTGGATAAATCTTTAACCCATCCGACCGGAAGTCTGGGTTTTCGAAATATTCTTTGAATTGCTCGATATCGCGTTCCATGCCGACGTTTGGTAGATCAGGCATCATGTGTGAGACTACCTTAAATCCGGCATCCTTTGCAAGCTGGAACGATTCACACACTGCCTTTACAGTATGCCCTCTGTAAATAAATAGTTAGCGCATACGATCCTTCAGAACCCATACAATCAGCCCTCATTAGCATACCGATTAGTGTCTCTCGCAACATCCTCATACACACTCTGCACACCGATTTCCAAACGCGTACAACCGTAGCGAAGCATTTGGCTCAGATGCGGTTTCAGACAATAGTCAGGACGCGTTTCAATGGTTATACCGATACACTTCGTCTGACTCTGCTCCGAATATCTAGAGCCACACATTAGCTTGACTCACGCGAAGTTGCGATTTTCCCTACAGTACCTCACTGCCTCGTCAACATCGTTGCTTGAATGACCAGACAGGGCATCGTGCAAGTTGGTGATAAACCAGTTCCTGTAATCTTCCGGCATGGACATGAAGGTACCACCCATAATAATATACTCCACTTTATCCACAGAGTGTCCCAGACTTCGAAGCTGCTCTACACGGCCTCGTGCTTGCTCATAAGGATCATATCGGGCTCGAATGGCTCGCATCGACGTCGGTTCATATCCAGTATATGATTGCGTCGAATATTCGAAATCAGAATCAGGTCCACCAGGACAGTACCTACAAAACGATCAGATCCAATGAGTATGCCACACTGTCATACACGACGGAATAAAAGCACCAGTACGTACACGCAGATATTGCCGGTCATAGCAATATGAGGACATCGATGAGGCTTACACATGACAGCCACAACGGCGATCTAAACGTATACACGTAGATTAGGGCACAACCCAGTCATAAGATGGCTAAAGGTGAATATTACTTACACCTGATGCCGTTCGCACCGGCTTGGCCTTTAGCTTTGGCAGTAATGCCGCTTTGTGCTGTTCGGGAATAGCAGCGATAATGTCGACAAGCTTAGGTTGATTCGCCAGCTTGTTTTTGCGTGAAATTCGGTTCTTGAGGCCATTCAAATTGACGTCTTTGCCCGTTTCAGCTGCGGCTATGAGTTCGTTGACAATCTCGGCGCATGTCTTGACCATGAGCTCGGCCTGAAAACAACAAGGATCAGTCTCGCCATGGAAAACCCTTGATTACTGCAAGTTACAAACCTGAGTAGGCCCTATTCAAGAAACCAGACTTTAGTGAACCGAACCCCATTCGCAAAAACTATGGCACCTTACCCTTCTTTGTTTTAGTCACCATGTCGAGTTTGTCAAAGTGGGAGAAACGCAGCAACTGCTGCGTGACGGCATTGAACTACTGGATTTTTCCCGGA
>JSYX01000632.1:0-16664 GCA_000787465.1 Thermomucor indicae-seudaticae | reverse complement strand
ATCACAGTGCAAATGTATTTTGATTTCACCGTAAATCTTTGTTAAAGCATGGCGCAAATTCCACTTGAAGTTGACGCAAAAACTACCAACCGAGGACGCAAAAAGTTATTCAAAAACCAATAATTTTCACAAGAGCACCAACCTCTCACAACTAACCGTCTTCCTAGAGTTCCATTAGCTCCATTTTGGCGACAGGACTTGGTGCTTGTTTAGATTCTCCAAAAGGAACTTGTTCTACAGCAGGCTCACCAGGAAGGAAAAGGCTCCTGCTACAAACGTCTGACCAAAGTTCAGAGCAATGATGTCGTGCTGTCGCGTGAGCTTATCCTTGATAGACGCTACCTCGGAAGATATGGTCGCTTGGGAGGGGACTTTGGTCTATCCCAATCGATACAATGGCCTATAAGTCTATTAGCGCCCGAATTGGTCAAGTCGGTCGATTGACAGGAAATTTTCTGCTGACACGTGTCGGTCGGAATGGACGCGCTCATAAAAAGTTAGCAGGTATGCAAGGTGGTGCTTCCGGTGGTGCTGCGTACCAGGTAAGAAACGTCTTTAGTTGCATCCGTATTTCAGGCGAATATCCGCTTCATCCCCACCGAAAAGCTATAGAATAGTCAGCAGCGGTTACAGAGACGTTATTGTGTCTGTGGATATCTGCAACGTAAGATAGCGGAACCGCGCGCATGAGAAGTGCATGATTTAGGTGTTGAAACCAAGATATTTCCACGATGGTGCGCAACTTCTCGGTTCCCTGCGACCTACCCCGGCTACAGCACTAAAATTTCCAAGTCAATGATAAAGAATACAAATCAAAGCCTCTGAACTTACCTCCTAGATTATCGCCGACGTTACTGGTCGCTTGCTAGGGACCGGTACACCTGGGACTTTGTATTTCTTCCTGGTATTTTCTTTGGAAATCTCCCCATTCACTTTTGAAAAGTGTACGCTGCCCATTTGTCGTGTCCAGGAATTTGAGTAGAGCGACCATGTGAAACAGACCCTGTAAAGGATTATTGGTGGTTCTCTCACTTTCCACGATAAAGCAGAGTCCAACGTACTTTCGAGTCGTCCCCTTTATACATAATAGCCAGCACACCTGTTTATTGGCAATTGACTAAATCGAGTATCGATGAAGATACAGTCCTATTGTCATAATCGTTATTCTTACTGATGCTTCTGTTTCTTCAGAGGTCTACCATAGACTACCTCATCAAGTTCTTTTCGCTCCTCGCCACGGCCTTCTGCGCTTCTCGTTGAGTCAATCTCTCTCCCCTCCCTCGTGTTCCCCCGCTTCCTCGCATGAAATTCTGGCCACTGATCCGCTTTTTGATACGTAAAAGTCGTCTTTTACCCTGAGGAGCATATCTCAATGTTCCTCCTCTTGTTAGCGCCATATGCTTCCTCCGGCGACTTTCTCTCCTTAAAGAAGATCAGGCCCCACCCGCCTTAGAGAGACTGAATCGTCTGCCATTTTGGTTTGCGTACAGTCTGCCTAATCAACCCACAGCTTTGAACGGCAGTGGGCAGGCGCGCCAGCATCCATAGTGGGGAGCCTGTCATTTCAGGAAGCTAGGCGGTTTCCAGCGAAGGACGTTGAAGATTATGCATCGCTCATTCGCCGATGTTTGATTACATTTGCGATCGAAAGACTGAAAAGGGTTAAGGATAGAATGTCTGATCACCGCAGCTAAGAAATTCAGCGCGACAGTGCGTACAAACTTGCAGTAGAAGTTGAGGATAACAAAGAGGTAGAAGACAATGAGAATACGTCATCCTCTATAGACGGCGAATCCTCTCGCGCGTCACTTAATCCACTCTCAGGTACAAATATCGCCTTTAGCGACCATAAAGAGGAAACAATATGCGAAACGCTTATGACATCGTAGCAAAAGGTGTGATATACACAGGAAGCATTAGTTGTTATTAACTTCTTCACCGTATTGTGTATATATCATGGCCGAAAAAGCTTGTAGTTCTTTAATGTATGCAAAAGCCTGAGAAGATAAAAGTTAGAATCTTCTCATTCCTTATCACTTTTGGTGTGATCTACATACATTTAAATACTCGTTTCCAGCAATGACCAAGTGTGCTTGCCGGCTAATGGATGGTAAAAGGTTCGCCAGCGTAACCTTCTTTGCAGGTTCAGCTGCAAGTGCATCGGCATTGTTCTTCACTTCGTGTATCCTACGACCTGTTTGTTCTATATTGACCGTGGCGTTTACTGGCAACAGAGATTTTGCAAATGCTTGATGATCGAATATAGCAAAGACTTCATCAAGGCATGCCGATAATACGGTCGAAAAATCAGGACTGGCTCCCCCCTCATAGTCAGTTACATGTTTTGACTCTTCATTGTGCTGCTCATCCTTACCTGTCGATATAATCCTTCGTTTCATCCAGTAACCTCTGAAGATTGATCTTCGATGTCCAGTCGTTCTTTGGGTATCCTTCAGCAAATCCAGTCTCCTTCAAATACTCCATAGTGTCTTTATCAGAATCTGGGAGCATCCAAGTGCAATAACTAAGCTGTCGATTTTAATCGAACAAGCCCCTATGTTCCAATAGTTGTCCTTGCTAACATACTTTGTGGGTGTGACTCCGTCCTCTTCATATTCCACACGTCGTCGCAACTGTTGAAGAATATTGTCTGCGTCCTCATACGTGATGATTCGCTTGAGAGGTATACTATAGTTCTTGAAGTGAGCCCTTCGGGCATGGTAGCATTTGTGTATAAGGGTTGTTACCTGCCGACCACATCCTCTACAGCTTGCTTGACTCGTTCGGCACACATTCTCCATCCACGATGCAGAAGCCACCAGCTTGCGCTCAAAAATATGCGCTCGGTCTCTGGATCAACGAACCCCCCTTCGGGCTCTTCGTCGGCGTGTTGTAGGCGGATCGTGGGTTCACTTCTGTTGAGCATCGAGACCGACCAAACATATGTGAACCTGCCGAGCAAGTTCAGCTGGATGTGAATGAGTAGGGTCAGCAGGGTAACAGAGTAAATAGCAGTCAGAGTTCGAGTGAAGCCTAACATGCGGTAATCATCAGAAACAATACACACAATTCATCCTGATACACATTCATCCAACTTGCCTATTGTCTTGATTTCTTCCCAAAGCAAGTATTTCGCCTTTTTATCTAGGACGCCCTCCGGCATGGTTGGGGCTTTCTCTTCTGATATGCCCGACGCCTCAAGGCTACTGACGCTGGTGTCCATAGTCCCTATCTTCTCGCCAGTTGTCGTTGCTGGCGTCTTGTCCTCTGTCGATGCTGCTTCAACATTTGCAGTGCCAGGTTCTTCTTTCTTATCGACTTCTTTATTTTCTGCTGCTTTGCGTGCCTCTCTTTCCTTGCGTAATCGCTCCTCTTGCTTTTCCAGTTTGCGTGATTCCTGCAGCTTTGTCCACGCAGCTTCGACATTCATTTCGTACAAAATCTGGTCACCTAGTGTCGGCAACAATGACAGAACGGTGAACACGCAATCATTTTGATTTTGTTGAAACCGTCTCTTTAGACTAGCAGCATTCAAATGGTTGTTTTACTAGGAACTCTTATACATAGTACAAGGGCCAAGTCCTTACTTTTCTTTAGCGACACGTTCTGTCATTGCTTTCTCTTGTAGATCCCGAAGCTTGTTGGCAGCATAACGTCCCAAGAGGTAACTGCCGCCGCCAATGGCAGCCGTGACCATTAGGCTCTTTCTGTACCGCTTCGCATAATCTTTGATCGTAGACAACAGAGGCATCCCCTTTTTGCTTAACCAAGATTATAAGAAGAAACGCTTGAATTTTTCGGGCCCCACACGATTGTCTGAGCCCAGCAGCATGTGAAAATCTGTCAGGACAGAGGACACGTAGACACGTTAGTTTTAGCTGCTGCGCTCTCCACGCACTTACTGCATAAATTGAAATGGGAGAAAATTAATTTATTGTTTTGCCGAGACGACGATCGAAAGTTAATATGTACAAAAGACGGGATGAACCTGCATTGTCCAGAGGCTATATATAAGCAAGTCGAAACCCAGTTTTTGGGCAGTTCGGATCATGATCTTATTCTTATTGCTATCTCTCGTCGTTGTTGTGCAGACGGCCAAGGCCCGTCTACATACGATTGAACTGAATTTGACAGTCGGACAAGTCAACCCAGACTGTTATGAAACTTCCTACACGCGTCTATTGGTCAACGGTCAGCATCCAGCGCCGCCGATACGTGTTGTCAAAGACGATGAGGTGCATATCATTGTTCGCAACGGCATCGACACAGGCTACGCGACGGTCATTCATTACCATGGCATTCTCCAAATAGGCACCACTGAAGCAGACGGGATGCCAAATGTCACCCAGGCACCCCTTCAGCCCGGCGAAGAGTATCACCAACGATTCACTGTGAAGCAACAGATTGGGACCTACTTTTATCATGCGCATGTTGACCTCCAGGACGATGTTATCCACGGGCCCTTTATCGTCTATGAATCCGAGGATGCTATGCCTGATGTGTCCAAAAAGAAGGACCGTTTGCGTGAAGGTCCTTACGAGTACGATGACGAACGTATCCTGATGTTGTCCGAATGGTGGCACCGATCCGAACAAGAGCGACTTGATTACATTCTGGGTGATAAATACAATGGCATGGTTGTAGCAGACAGCTACCTTTTGAATGGACGCACCGTGTACAACACATCATCATTGCTTAGCGAACATTGCGAGGGATACTCGGCCATTGACGTGGAACAAGGCAAGGTGTACCGTTTGCGTGTTATTGGAAGTTTAACTTTTGCCACTTTGGGAGTGGCGATCGCAAAACACTCGATGACCGTGATTGAAGTGGACGGTGAGTTGGTCAAGCCGTACGAAACGTCTTATCTTGAAGTAGCCTCCGGACAACGATTCTCGGTTCTCCTCAAAGCGGATCAGGCGCCAGAGAGCTACTTCATCGACACCCATGCTTATTATCTGAGCAATAACCCTGAGACCAGCAACGGCCGTGCTATTTTAAGATACGTCCAGTCGCCATCATCAACAAGCGAGGAAAAACGAGCCAATGCTGTTATGGCGACCAAGCCTGACGTTTTTCGTCCTCATGTACGCAATGCAACTGTACAAGACTTACCCGTCTTTCCGCCTGGCAAGCCTGAATGGATCTTCCCTTCCCTCGAGTCTGTTAACCCGGCCGACCACGACTTTGACGCACCACCCGATCGCACCATCGTGCTAGTCCCGATTGAAAAGCTGATGCCAGATGGCACAACGCGCTGGCTGATCAACGACCATCTGCCTCCGGAATGGCCCGTTCCTCTCCTGTACCAACTTGCAGAGCGTGAAACACAGACACTCAATGAAACCGCGATCCAACGCAATCGAGAGGGCCAGACGGATGGCTTTGACGATGGCACACAGTCTTATCCACTTCGATACGGCGAAACCGTCGACTTTGTCATTCAGGCAACCACGCTTCTGGCCGACGGCACTTGCGCTGGACACCCCTGGCACTCTCACGGTTACACGCATTATGCCATTGCGAACGGTCCAGGCGCCTACATCCACGAACGCGACAAGGATCTCCGAACGTACCCGCACCCAATTCCAAAGGACACCACTTTTGTCTATCCCATTCAACCTTCGTCCAACCAGACAGGCGGTATACCGTGCGGATGGACTAAGGTTAGATTCTTTACGGTAAGGAAAGACCGTCGATTTTCGTTTGCTGTTTGTTTGTCTCAACGCTGATCATCATTACATGCATGCATGTGTATATAGACCAATCCGGGTGTATGGGCATTCCATTGCCATATCACTGGCCACATGCTGCAGGGCATGTTGACCGTCCTGCAGACAGCCCCAGAAAGGATACCATTTTTGAACTAATTCATTCATCTCTCTCACTGTGTAGGTGTGATTTGCTGATGAATAATACCTAATAATAAAACGGAAGAGTAATCATCCAGACAAGACAGAGGTTCTCATTGAAACAACGGGCCAGTTATACACGTATATATTTTTTCCTTTATGTAATCTTCAACACGCTTTAGACGGCATCTGTAGCAAAGTTGCTTAGTGAGTCTTTTCCCCTGTTTTCAAGTCTTATCCCATAACGATTACTTACCGGTAATAAGCTTGTTGAGCTTGGCAATCTTGGTGGAGACAGTCAAGTCAATGCTCTTGTCACCAATTTCGACCAAAACACCACCCAAGATATCGGGCTTGACCTTGTTGGACACCAACAACTTTTTGCCTTCAGCCAGCTTGCTCTTCTGAAGAGCATCGGCGATCTTGTTCAAAGTGGCCTTGTCCAATTCCTACAGATATTCAAGATGGATCAGTCAGCTTTCTCTTTCTCGGTTACCAGAACATCTCTCTTTCTTTTTCTTCGTTACAAACCTTGGCAGAGGTGACGATCAAAGGAAGCTCGTTACGGTGAGCACTCATCAATTCGGCATAAGCAGCCAAGACCTTGGTGGTCTGGTCCAGACGGCTGTTCTCAGCCAAGGTCTCGAAGAGGTTCTTGGTCAATGGGTTGACCTTGCCAACCTTGGCCAACAGGGCAGCAACACCTTCAGACTTGGCCTGACGAGACACGGTCGGGTTCTCCAAGAAGGCCTGGAGCGTCTTGTCTTTGCTCACAACGGATTCCAACTGCTTCAAGTCGCGCTCAACAGCCTCCAGCGCGTTCTGGCGAGCGGCAGCGGTGTACAGTGCCGTGGCGTAACGACCGTCCAAACCGTGAAGCGTAATTGGAGGCTAAAAGATGAGGTGCGTTATTGATGAGTAAGGGTAGGCGAGCCATGGTCGAGCATTCGATTACCTTGACTTGGGCAGTAGCATAGCCGCGGACCAGCTAATTTTCCCGTCATTAACTAAAGTTGAAAAAAATACTCTCGTCGCTAACTGATGCAAGAACGGTACCTTGGGGGCGGCAGTCGTCAAGCGAGTGAATCGGGAGGCCATTACTGAAATAGAATGTATATGAACGGAAGGTTGCGATTTTTTACGCAGGGCCCCTCCACCAAAACTTTTTCAGCGTGTGACGTAAAATTTTTGTGCGAGCTCTTTGCAGTAAGTGCGCTTCCTCTGCTGAAAGCACAGAGTCATGCCTTGACAAACGATCTTTGACTTTTTGGTTTATTGGTTGTCAATAATACAATATATATTCTACGTAGAATATATCTACTATACAGGCATTAGCTAGTTTTTATCCACGAAAATCTCCCTTGTACGAGAGATCACAGTAAAACAAATGAAACTATAATCATGTAATCGGACACTGTAAAGTAGATGTTCAGCATTAAGGTTACATCATTCAATAAGTTATGGCTCAACCTGAAACGGTAGGCCATTACTTTGCACAGGGAACATCAAACATTCATAAAACACCGAAACCTGATGGCCAGAGCCGGTATCTCTGAATTTGTGTGTTTATTGCATCTTCTGCTCGATATGCGCGATTTCCGAGAAAGCGACTAACCCCACTGGAATCGCCAAAACAACGCAAACTGGTTATCCCTCCGTCTCCCTGACGATGTCAGTTTTGTACCCGTCAATACAGTAATTTCTTTACTTCTATAAATAAAAAGGATGAGGGCAACGTTTATTCCTTATTCTATGTGGATTTGAATGTTTGCGTGAAGAAGAGAGATAGAGATATATACATTTACAGCTTAGAAATGACAGCATCGGTAAACTCCTTGGTGGTGTTCGTACCACCCATATCAGCGGTTCTGGCTGCGTTAGTTTCAATCGTCTGGTAAACAGCGTTCGAGATTCTGTTGGCATATTCATCCAAGTTCAGGTGTCTCAACATCATGACGGACGACAACAGCATGGCAGTTGGGTTAGCGGCGTTCTTGTTTTGCAGATCGAGACCAACGTGACGGCAACCCTATCCATACTCTCTTGTCAACAAAAAACTGCCAACGTCTCTCATTCCCTTCTTCAGAAAACTTACGGGTTCAAACATGGCAAATTCGCGACCAATGTTGCAGCCTGGAATCAAGCCTGGACCACCAATCAGACCAGCACCCTATATCATACGATAGATAAGTATTCTGCCTTTCCGTTTCTTCACTTATTGCGAGGAACGATACTTTACCACATTGGAGACGATGTTACCGTAGAGGTTAGGCATAACCATGACGTCAAATTGCTGGGGACGAGAGACCAATTGCATGGCCGTGTTGTCGACAATCATATCATTGAATTGAATGCCATGGTGTTCGTACTCTTTGGCAACGTCACGGCAGGTGCGCAAAAAGAGACCATCAGCCAGTTTCCTGTGTACGCACACCGCAGTTAGCATTCTCATTCTTCTGTAGCACTTCCTGTAATATAGAAGACACATACATGATGTTGGCCTTGTGAACAGCAGTGACCTTCTTGCGGTTATTCTTGAGAGCAAAGTCAAATGCAAACCGAGCAATACGTTCAGTCTTGGCACGTGTAATGATCTTTAGGGATTCAACAACACCGGGCACAGACTGGTGTTCGAGACCAGAGTATTCACCCTCGGTGTTTTCACGGATAATGGCGATATCAACATTTTGGAGACGCGAGGGGACACCGGGGATGTTCTTGCAGAGCGAAAGAGATGCGTACATGTCGAGGTCCTTGCGCATGGTGACGTTGAAGGACTTGTGGCCGAGCTTAGAGGTGGGGGTGAACAAGGTGCCCTTGATACCGACCTTGTTGCGGCGGAGCGAGGCAAGCGATTCCTTGAAGAGGGCATCGTCTTCGGACGTCAGACCCGACACGTCGTATTGCTCAAATTCCACGGGCACATTGGCGGCCTTGAACACATCCTTGAGTGATGCCGCGATTTCTGGACCAATACCGTCACCGGGAATCAAGGTAACCGTGTACTTGCCGCCGTACTTTTTGGGAAAAATCTAAATAACCGACCATAAATGAGCTTATCTAGCTTGTAAAGAGAGGACCAGGGGGCTGAGAGGACTGCTTACCGTCTTTTGCTCGGCGGGTGCAGGGGAAGGAATAGCAGTGCTGACCTGCGAGGCGAACGAGCGAACAGCCACCTGTTATACAAACGCGAGTCAATGACACCGACGCCAATGTTTCAAGTCGATGAGCGATTACTTGCCTGCTTCACAGCCAAGGCATTGTTAAGGACGGGTCTGGCAGCGAGGTTGAACATTTTCTGTTAAAGGAGTTTATTAGGAAGGAAGAAAAGATAAAAGAGAGAAACGCGGGTAAACTTGGAAGGCTTTTGAAAATTTTGTGGCCCTGTCCCGCTGGTTGGCGGGATGAGGATAAACTTTTAAGAATGGCCAGGAGCAAGGGTTCGATACGGACAACCCTGGCTTCACATTAAAGCTCAGATTATCAGATGTCAATCATGCATGCCGGTTCATCCCTCGATGCACCACCAAAAGTCCTCATAGTAGTTGATATATCCCATCACTGAAAATGATGAATAAACTGTAATTTTTAATTCTACGGACTTTTTGTTCGGAAAAAGCATATTGTTACACGTTTAACGGTGATACGGACGCGCAGAAATAAAACGCTGTCTTTTTTCCCCTCGACTTTATAACGATGGATTCACGTGTTCAGGACATTATTGAGAAGACAATCAACGGGCTCGACAATGAACTCCGTGCATTGAGTTTGAAGGTACAGCCGAACATTGACTTGATTCTACTTGGTTGGTCAATAGTAAACACCGACAAGCGACATAGATTCACCAACATCCTGAACTCGGCAATCACGAATTCGACGCGCATGATTTGCTGACACGGTACCTCGAAAGCAAAGGTTTTCAAGTGACCCGTCATGCTGCTGGCCTCAAGACAGCCTTTATTGCCGAATATTCAAATAGTACCAAGGGTCGACGCGTCGGCTTTTGCAGTGAATACGACGCACTACCTGGGTAAGTAAAAAAGGGTCAAGATTAACGAAAAAAGAAAGGGAAGCGACTGACGTATGTTATCAGGATTGGACATGGCTGCGGACATAATCTGATTGCCATCTCAGGCGTCGCGTGCGCCATGGCCACGAAGGCACTATTGGAACAAGGCTTGATCGAGGGTACAGTCGTGTTATTTGGAACGCCTGCCGAAGAAACGACGAGTGGAAAGATTGATCTGGTTCACCAGCATGAAATTCAGAACCGTGTCGACTGCTGCATGATGCTGTACGACAAAGATCAAAGAGATGAGAACCGAACATTTGACAGGAGTTCTATGTTATTATAGGCATCCTTTTGCTCAAGACGGTCTGTATTCGTTGATGCTGGCGTTGGATTCGCTCAAGGTCGAGTTCTTTGGCAAGGCGTCGCATGCAGGTATGGCGCCCTGGAATGGTGTCAATGCTTTAGACGCCCTGATGCAAGGCTGGGATAATCTTTCGATGCTACGCCAGCAGACGCTTCCCACCAACAGGTAAACACATGCAGAATGGACAGTAACAAGTATTCGGTCGTCTCTTAACACAGGCATAAACCCAGGATTCATGGTATCATTGAACATGGTGGCAATTCGGTGAGAACCAGACTTTGGGCTCCATGTTCTGCGCTTTTATTCATCGGATAAAGGTTTAGGCCAATGTGATCCCAGATTACGCTTCAGCCTCCTTTTACGTACGCTCAGTGACCCGCAAGCAGCTGGCGGAGCTCAAAGTCAAGGTGGAGAACTGCTTCAAGGCAGCTGCCCTGGCTACTGGATACCAAGTGAAACTGACATGGGCACCTTATGGCCCAGTCGAAGATGTGTTTCAAAATGACGCGCTGATTGCATGCTACAAGCACTTTATGGAGCAAGAAGGAGTCCAGTTCCGATCTCGTGCAGAGGAAGAAAAGACAACCAGTGGTTCGACAGATATGGGTAATGTCTCCTATGTCGTGCCTGCCATTCATCCTGCGTGAGTTTTCCATTTATGCTTTCCGCCAATAATAAGCCATATTGACCACGATTTTTATATTTAAAGCTTTGGCATCAATACAACAGCAGCAAACCATACCGTTGAATTCACAAAGGCGGCAGGAACCCCTGAAGCTCATGGATACACACTTCGTGCTGCACGTGCACTTGCTAAAACAGCAGCCAGTGTCTTCCTTGACGATCAGCTCTACGAAAATATGAAGGCCGATTTTGCAAAGGGCAATCCCCAGTAAATAACTAGAAATAAACTGCACCATAGAATGCTAACCATTGTCCATATGTGTCCAAGTCTTCTTAGTTCTGTGTTGGACACCCATTTTACAAATGTATAAAAGTTATTTACAAACGAACCAACCTCGTTTTCGTATTCTCAAGGCCTCCCTTTGCTGTTTGGATGCGAGCTATATTGAGTAAAAGAACCAATGATATGCACTGGAGTGCTTACACCGTGTCGCGCACAGCCCAACGGCTCAGGAAAGCAGCCTGTCCGGGACACATCAATATACAGTTTCGAGCATTAGCACCTAATGCATGTAACCCATCAGCGATTTGATAACACAACAGCGTCGGCAGCTAATAGACCTAATTGATAAGGAAAACAGAGCAACATGAAAATTTCAATTGCCTAAGTGAGGCTATCAAAAACTTTATTTCAATGTGAACAATCGATACAACCACGAAACATTTTACTACGCTGAAGGCTATATAACAAAGTCTCTTTTTGTTCCGGCGTATTGCCAGGAGGAGTGGGAAATCAAGCCCTACCTTATTGACCTTGCGCGTTTCTGTGGCCGGTTGGCCTAGGGCCGAAGAAAGCCCTCCGGGTTGACGCCTGTCGCTTCAGACAGCGTGGTGCTCCATTAAAGGCATTTCCCCTCCCCCTGTAACGATAGTAGCCGTAAACGGGAATATAGTATTGGGCATACCTAGCTGTAGAAACCGATTTGAAGGGCGATTGTGAGATCACCTTACCTCGAATAACGTTCCACACAGATTCCGAACAAGGGAGCCAGATGAGCAATTGCCAAAGTTGCCGTGTGAGACCCAGATCGCAAACGATCACAGACACGAAAACCGCGCCATATAGACCGAATGCTGGTTACCCAGTGAATGACGTATAATGGGCTCCGTACATCTTTACCGAAGCACCCAGACTGAGATGTACAGGCGTTCCATCTCGTATACACAGCCTGAGAGCTTGAACTGTAACCAACCCCGCTGATGTCTTACGATTCGAGCATTTGAATTGAACTGCATCCTCGAAGCTAAACCCCACCCGACATAAACCAGCCCACTAAACGACTGACGATTTGGACAAAGCCGAACTGCGTTCTGGTACCGGTTAGGCTTGAAATAAAGCCCGAGCAGGTGTCTGACCGATCGATCCGAAACACGTCGAACTGCACCCTAGGTATCATTATACCGGAAACGAAATGGGAAGCTCATCATGCAGACTTCCACTGGACGGTATCCCTCACTGCAACGATAGGCTTGCGCGCATCCTTGAAGCAACGTTGCGGAAAACTTGCCGTCCGTGTGACCAGTCGTTCGTCCACCCGAGTTTGGCCGCCTATTGCAAACAAGAATAATTAGCGCTTAGGTAAGTATAAAGAAAAACGCCGTCAAATACATACCATTTTTTCCAACAGAAGACAGGTCACACATGTCAAGAGTTCAGCAATTTGATGCCGTCAAAGTAAAACATGACTAAACTGTCCTGATTAGTGTCAAGTAGAATGTTCAAACAGAACGATGCTGTATACACACCTTTGACAAGTGATCAGGTACGACTGGTGCAGCAGCTGATAAAGGATTGTAGCATGACTTACACCAGTGAGGACGTGCCTTGTTTCTTGAGGAATACGTCTTGCAAGGAGAAATCAAGTGTTGTCAGTTTAGCACCATCTTGATGCAGCTGAAAAGGGGTTACACATGACTTGTGTCACGTACTTGTCAAAATCGGTGTTTGCCTAGAGCACAGCGCAAGCATCGAAGTTTAACCCATCACATTTGACAGCTGACTTGCCCTTTCTTTGATACATACCTTGTGTCGTTTAAAGAAGACCGTTCTTGACAGACGGGGGAAAAAGGAGAAGAAGGAATGGTGGATGGAGAGCCGAATTTTTTTCTTTGATCTTATCTTTTGCCCAATAAAAACATCCCATTTCCGGCAGCGCTTTTGAACTTGGCAGTGCTGTCCAAAAAAAGCATGTCCATTACTTTGCTCACACATATACACATCTCTGTCTTATAACATAGATACTAATTCTTAATAGCAAAATTCTAGGAAAGCAAGGATATAAGTCAAAACGTGGTAGAAGCTTTTAAGGATTTATATCTCTGTTCCCTTATCGTTTACCATTGGGCCCGATCCGCTCCAAAAAGACAAATTTTCGTTTTAGGCCACTTTCGGGCCACCATACTGTGAACGAAAACTAAGGTCACGATTTTCTGCATAAATACACATTTCTGATTTATGACACAGACGCTGATTCATCATAGCGAGGCGAAGGCCGCCAAAACAGTGCGCTTTGTCATGTTCTTCATGTATAGACAGCCTTGTCCTGCAGTATGGACACTGTTCCGTAATAGAAAAAGGGAGGATGCAAACCAAAGCGTGGTAGAAGATTTCAGGGATCTTTCTTTTTTTCTGTTTCCTTAGCTTTGATCGGAACAATCGCTTAAAACTAGAAATTTTCACTCCCGGGAACACCTTCGAGCTACGGTAACTCGCAAAGTCAGGTCGTATCCCCACTTCTTTCATATACATAGATGTCTGTCTTATGACACGGGTACTGGTCCACGACAACGAAAATCAAAGTAGGCAAGCAAGCATAAAAATGCGAAAGCATCGTAGAGAACTTTTCAAGGAGAAAAAATACTGAAAGACAGAGTTTTGTGCATTCATTCAAAATTCGGAAGTGATGGTGTACGTACCCGCAGAGTCCTTTAACTTGCTGATGTGATAGCACTTGATCTTTGGTGACATACAGTATTTTGACACCAACTTTCGGGGGATTTACCCGTACGACCTGCCATTTTGAAGCCAAAACAGGCTTATATATCTCTATACATAATACAAGTACATGATGCCGCAGGCATGGAGCCTCGCTCGACTATGCTAATAACCGAGGAACATTTATTACATCTGACGCTCTAGTTAGTGGAGTGACGCCGTGAAAGCTGAAGACTAAATAAAGCTACTGCACGGAACGTGGACAGCTTGGAACGCGGTAAAAAATAATGGCAACGTAATGAGCTGAAGGAACGTCATCTGACGTGGCTAAAGCATTTGTTCCTGGCGCAACAAAAATTAATGTGACGTCACTGCGGACGGACAGACAAATGTGCAAATTTGTTGAATAATTGCCTCGCTTCGCTTCGCTCGCTCGGCAATAAACGTTCCATCCGGATAGTATAAAGAAGCAAAAACGTTCACATATTTCCCTTTTATTTTGGAGCATTCGCAATGTGTTTATCGATCACTGGGTAGAGAAATTTGATCAGTTGATGGGGACAAAGCGGACCTTGTACGGGGCCGGAGTGATCACCACGCCTGCATTCGTTTGACTATTCAAGTCAGGATATTCATTTCCTTGGGTTTCAACCTTGCATTGGGAAAGGAGGCGGACGAGTACAGTAAAGATCTCGAATTCGGCAAGGTAAGTACCAGGACAGAGGCGTCTTCCCCAACCAAAGTTAAAGTGGTCTCTGCCTTTGAGCTTGCCATAGGCTGAGGCCATCATGGTGGCGCTGTTGCCGTGAAAGCGGTCCGGTTTGAAGGTTTCAGGGTCATCGTAGACTCGAGGGTCCAGGTGCATCGCGTGCATGTTGCTCAGGACTGCGGCGCCTTTTGGGATAACGTATCCGCGACATTGGACTGTACTTACATAGAACGGTGAGAGAATAGAAAGAAACAGGACAACAAGATACTTTACTGTCTTGTTCGACAATGTGGGGCAAGCCAAAGTGACTGAGCGGCTTGAAGCGCATGCATTCCTTGATGACTGAGATGAGGAACGGCAACTGCTCGCGATGCTTAAACGAGGGCAACTGGCCTTGTTTGTCCATGAACTGGGATAGCTCAGTTTGCATATCTTGCTGGGTCTCGGGGTAGTTGACGAGTATTGCAAAGATCCACGAGAGCGTAATGGATGTCGTGTCGGTTCCAGCTAGCAACAAGTCGGCTATACAATCACCGAATCTTAGCACTGCGTATCGTTGTTTAAACGGTATCAAAAGTACTTACACATGATGACGAGGATGTCATTGGCATCAGTCCGCAAAGACTCAAGCTTGCTGACCAAGCAGTCCTTGTTGTTCGATCCAATCTTTAACAGCTGCTTCAAGAGCGGGTCGCGTCTGTTCAGGGCAAAATCGATCTTTTGTCGTATGTTACTAAAGATGGACAAGGCAGGAAGGAACAAGCCCAGCTCCTGGTCAACCGCTACATCGTTGAGAGTCTTGACCATCACCTGTACGAGGTCCTGAAACAGCGGGTCATCGATGCTCTGTGCGCGAGTGCCAAAGCATGTGCTCAGGATGACGTTCACGGCTGACAATTGCAGTAGCTGTACAGGGTTAACGCTCCCTTGTTCTCGGGTGGTTCGGATCAATGATTCAACCAGTAAATCGGATTCGGATTCAATGACGTGGCTGAATCGGTCCACCTTGCCTGGTCCCAAAACCTTCAAAGCTTCCGGATGTTGCAAGTTGAGATCGGTTTTAGATTTGCGATTTCCAAAAAGGATAAAGAAAGAGAGACATACCCGCTATACGAGCGTTTCTCCAATTTTTACTGGCAGTTGAAAATATGATGCCTCTGGGTAGCCATAAGAACCAGCATAATAACAGACAAGCGAGAGAAAGGCAAATATGAAAAGAACCTACCTTCCACCTTTTGCATAATGATCATGCGAAAAGGAATCCTGAGGTCGAGACGAAGCATGGGCGCCGTTATTGACAAAGATTTCATGCGCGAGTTCTGGATCACTGATGACGATCCATCGTTTGACTCCCATCTGCAACTGGATAATAGGACCTAGATTCCCTCTATGCATAAGAACATGGTTCAAAAAGGCCTTGATCTTTTTAACTCACCAAGTTGTCTGTGCCATTCTGTGCACTTATGGGACGGAAAAGATCCAAGAGCAAACAAGTGACCTGCCCCCGCCAAATTAAGCTTCAAAGGTCATGCAGATCAATCACAATCGTCTTACCTATCAAAGGATATCTGCCTTTTGGCATAGGGATTTCTTTGGACGTGCTGTTCTTTCTTCCTTGACAAACAATGACAAGGACAGCAATCAATGCTGCTGCGATACCCAGAGCGGGTATTAGATTGCCTTGATCCATTGAGAACGAAACTGGAGAAAGAGACAAAGTTGGAGAAATGGCGTTAGTGGTGGCACCATTTTATTATGCAGATCACAAACAAATCACATGGCTGCGGCAGTGATGGTGCCATTTTATTACGCCAGATTACAGATAACGACATGAAACTGAGTCCAATCAATTGTTTCATAAGGCAGACAAACTTTGACGGCTGTCAATCCCATCGCCGATCGCAGCAATGCTCCACTTAACCATGGCGTGAGCTTATATATTTAGCTACTCTTGGTCCATCGGCCATTTTGGCTGTTTCAGATCCAATCATATGCTTTGAGTGAAACCAGTTCCAACAAACTTTGACAGCTGTCAATTCCGTCGCCAATCACAGCAAAGCTCCACTCAACAATGGCATGATTTGGTATTTGTTTGCTACACTTGTCTT
>JSYX01000629.1:0-18268 GCA_000787465.1 Thermomucor indicae-seudaticae | reverse complement strand
AGATGCAAGTTTCTCTTTTCTGACGTCGTATCTGGTTGCTGCTATTAGACGTGGTTGTCTGTTATCATGTTCTTTAAAGGCATGATGTTTCGCAATATATTGAGACGCGTCCCTTTGATTATTATGCTTTTCATTGGCAATATTTCATATTCCTGAGTCAGTCTCCAAGTTCGCATACCAGAGTCTACAAACACTGCAGAAACGGTGTGATTTCAAGACCTGAACCAATATTGAATGACACAACTTTTGCAGTGGCGGTTATCCGTTCAAAAAAAAATAACAGTAATTCGAAGACACTGCATTAGACATGTATCCAAATAATACACAGACACCTCCACTGTAAGCTCAAGCGATTGAGGACGATTTCGCCGTGGACTACAACGTGTTCTTTCGTTTAAGGCTCACAACCCACAGAAAACGAGTTTCGCGAGATTATTTATTGGTCAAATGCAGATCGCAAACACTCTTGGTGAAAGTCATCAGGTCTATTTATGAAGACTGTTGTGTACGTTAAGACAGACATTTGGCCCTTGGTGGTCAGACTGACTTCTTAGGAAATCCGCACGCTTTTACAGAGCTCAACATTTTAGGTCTTTCTGCATTCGTCATTCGCAGACCGAGATTGCGTTTCTTTTCTTCGCAAAATCGAAAGGTTCATCTTGTCCAAGGCATTTAGAGTTCGCACACTTTTGCTAACGAAAAGAAGTTCTCTGGAAAAAGTTTTTTCTCTGTTTCGACATTAGACAACCGAGATCGCAACACGTTGTCGTTCTGTAACGTAAGAGTGCTGTAACTGGATCCCGTGTCTTAATGCGTCTCCTGATTGTCGAAATGTGAGTCGAGAGCTATGTGGTTGTGAGCACTTGCGCTTGCCAGGGCTTACACCCAGACTTGGCTTGACCGTTTGGGTTTGATTTTCCCAAGCCCCTAAAACCATACAGCATTGCTTTTGGCGCAGCGTCGCTATCATTAGCAAGGACGGCGTCGAGCACAACGCGTTGGCGCACAAAAATTTGATCCCGCAACTCACTGCTCAACCGCACGGAGCGACTTTTCAACGCATTATTCTCCCGGTAAAGCGGAAGTGGGATCAACAAGACGAAAAAACAAACGGCTGTCTACGATCTATTCCATGTGCTGCATAATAGCCCGTATGCCAGAGTCCTCTCGGAGCGCAAGTTTATCGAGCTTGATCCAGAAACGTGCAAGTTTTTGAAGGACGATTGGACTATTCGGCCGCAAATGCGCTATCTTTCCGTACAAGCAATGCCAGGTGCCATCATGCTGAACGAAGCAAACAGCAACGCTGTCTTACTGAACTGCGTTGAAGGGTATAGACGGACGTCAAGTGTGGACGCGCATCGAGAACGCTTTGCCAGCATAAAGGGATACACACCTCAGCACTCCTTGCCGCCGCCATCGTCAAGATACGCAAACGTGTGGCCTTGCACCATTGCAGACAATGACGGACAAAAGCTGGTTATTGGCACGCAGACAGCAAACCTGCTTGTCACATCAAGCATCCGCACTGATACGAAGATGCTTCCCAGCGTTTGGTGGGGGGGGGGAAACAACATACTCGTTCGCGCTGCCAGAAAAAACAGGCCCGGCATCGACTTGCATTTACCTGAACGTGCAGTCTCTCGAGAAAGCCAGCATGCTTGCTAAAGATGAGAACACTGTCCAGCTTGAAACATTCCATATTTTTAACCAACTACGGCAACTACGATCGAAGCATCATCGTTTGTCCACCTACCTGTTGTGCAGAGCGCCGAGCTGCTTCGCCATCGCTCATAGCAGGCAGCCATACACTGTCTACACAATTGGCGACTCTGATTCCAGCGACGATGACACCGACTACAAGATGGCCTCGCGCCTGTTTAAGCAAGTCGCAAGTCAGGTGTTGCTGAAATCTCACGATGCTCAGCTCGAGGTTCAAGTGTTGGAAAGGCTGGAGGTGCAAATATCTAACAAGGGGCTCATCCAACAAGCTCCCAAGAGCATTTTGGAGACCTTCCCGGAAGGCACGCAAAGCATTTCAATCATAGAAAACAAGGACCTTGCAAACGCTTTGGGAAGACTGGCTACCCTCTTGTCGTCGAAGATTGCGACGGCAAATCAGACCGTGGCGACTGCTATAATGGAGGTTTTCCCTCAGTAGCTTCCTTTCGTCTTTGTGGGGATGTTCTTGGGAGGACGAGTGGCTTAATGATGTACTATGGTTGCTTTGCAACAAATGTGAATAAAAAATCGATCGTGGGATGTTACGGCATTGCCATAGCAGCATATTCGGGATGCCGTAATGCAGGGAGCGCGTCTTGCTGCACACCTATTCTAGTGACGGCCGGCTCTGGTGGAAAAGACGGATGCACCTGGACTTCACAGCTTCCCACTGACTACGCGTTCCATCCTTGACAGCTTTCCTTCGCTTGCTTGAAGTTCACTGCTACAAAGTACAAAGATGTTCTTGTTCATGAACTCACGGCTGTGTGACCAAGATTGACTACATGCTGCAGCATCTCTTAGGCCATTGTTTTATTGCTCATCACGGTTCAACAGAGCATCCGCAATGCTAAGCTCTTCATCGCATAAGACCGCCTCCCTGTCTTCGCCGCTTTCTTGGCTTCCGCCGCTTCCACTGGCACTTGCGGTTGTTTGTGAGAGGGCTTGTTTGATCTCCATTAACCACGCTTCCATACGAGCTTTTGCTCTCATAAGCATGGATAGCTCGCCGCGTCTCAGTAGACTAATCTTCCCTCTCAGCTGCTGCTTGGGATGGCCAGTTGGAAGACCTCTGTACGATCATCGACGTACTTCGCCTGAGCAATTGACACCCCGAATCATTGAAGCGGCCAGGCCAAATTGGTTACCAAGGAGGACAGTGTTGCGGCTGGATCTGCCACGCCGAGTCCTTCATTCTTTCAGGACTGCAATGATAAAAAGCGTGTGAGATGTGTTTTAGCGTAAATCATAGCCGCAATGAAAACAGGGCCGCGTAATTCTTTTTGCATGCCTACAAAAGTGTTGCCAGGCAGCGCAAATCCGCACTTTGTACCAGACTACATCCGCGTCAAATTCCGGCCTTCCCCGCCATAGTGCAATGTGATCCGTTGACCGTGTGCGTATGGTGTAATATACGACAGCCCGAAGACTAATAACGCCCCTCCTGCCGCTGCGGCCGCAGCTGAACATATCACAACTCATGTCGAGGTAAGGACGATGAACTATCGAGATCGAGAAAGGCGCTTATACGACATTGCGTCAATTACCGTTCCAATGTCCTGTCAATATTACATGCCCTTTATGCAAAATTTACCTTTTGCTTGTATGAATATGTAGAAATAAACCTGTACTTTCGTTGCTTGACCTGGTCTTTCTTCGTATATTTGAGTCCTCTTCAAAATGCCTTTGTAATTTTAGGTTCTTCCACTTAGCGATACACGGAATGTTAAAAGAAAGATTAGGGCGTTTTTCTATATCCAGTAGCAATCCCGGATCGAATTCTTATACAATGCCACTGTCTCCATGCAACGCCAATTTCCGCAGGTCAGCCGCTTCCATCCTACTTTGGAATCTATAACCCTTCATTAGAGCAATGAAAAGAAATCCTGAAAGAACAGGCCCAACAACGAAGCCATAAAGTATTTTGCCTTGTGCCGTCTAGATCAAACACTTATGCATATGGCTTTTATATAAAGCGCAAGTGAACGGATAGCGGCGACGGGGGGGGGCCGAAAAAGCAGCAGTCTGTTCCGCTTTCTTTTTGAGTTAATGCTTTTCAGGTCCGTTCCACAAGGTCTTGCTCGTCGTTGTCGAGCTTACTATTCGACAAGCAGCCGCTTCCCGATCCATCCACGGCTCAACTACAACTACATTGCCAGCAATGTGGACGCGGTGCAAGAGAATATGCGGAAGCGAAATCATTGTCCAGTCGATGCAAACCAAGTAAAACAGCTGTATGAGCAGCGCAACGTGCTGTACACCGAGCTTTCAACGCTACGGCATGAGCAAAATCAATTATCGCGCGCCATGAGCAAAAACGTGGACGACCGTCGATCGCTGATTGAGCGTGCTAAAACGGTGAAAGAAACCGTCAAGGCTCACGAGAATGAACTGCAGCGACTCGAAAATGAATTGCTGCACCTGGCACTCCAGATACCCAACTCGACCCATCCTGACGTTCCCGTTGGACCCGACTCGCAGGCGCGCGTGCTTAAAACCGTTGGGACCCTTCGACATGGCAGCAACATTCGCGACCACGTCGAGATTGCACAGCAATTGGGTATCCTCGACCTCGAACAAGCCGCGCTGGTGAGCGGCTCTAGCTTCTATTATCTCCAAGGCCAAGGTGCCTTTCTAGAAACAGCATTGATACAATACGCAATGACAAAAGCCGCTTCAAAGGGTTATCTCGGCGTCATCACACCCGATATTGTCAGAACAAACGTGGCCTACGGATGTGGATTTCGGCCTCGAAGCGATGAAAGCTCTCAGATCTACCATGTTTCATCGTCATCATCTTCGGCTACGACTGGTAACGATGATGCGTTATGCTTGGTAGGGACGGCAGAAATCCCGCTTGCAGGAAAATACGCGAATCGAGTGTTGGACGAGGCAGTGCTTCCACAGCGGCTCGTCGGTTACGGTCACGCCTTTAGAGCTGAAGCAGGTGGAAGAGGATCAGAGACGAAAGGTCTCTATCGAGTCCATCAATTCTCTAAAGTGGAGCTGTTTGGAGTAACAACACCAGAACAGAGCGACGCCATGTTGGACGAATTTGTGTCTCTCCAAGAAGAGATGTTTAGCGAGTTGGGTCTATGCTTCAGGTAAGCAAAGCAACCTTGTTATCCCGGATCATGATTGTAATCGATTGGTTTGATACCATGTATGGTAGAATTCTGGACATGCCTACCGAAGAGTTAGGAGCAAGTGCATACAGAAAATACGACATAGAAGCATGGTTACCCGGCCGAAAGACGTGGGGAGAGGTGAGCAGTTCGTTATGTTTCCAGCATCAGGGTATCTCTTCAACATTTAGTAACAATAACGATAGATATCATCTACGTCGAATTGTACGGATTACCAGGCACGGCGGCTATCTATCCTGTATCGACCCCGCAAGAGCGCACCAGGAAGCCAACAAAAGAACCAATTCTGTCACACGGTGAATGGAACGGCCATCGCTGTCCCTCGTATCATCATTGCCATATTAGAATCGTTCCAAAGGGACGACGGGACGGTTGAGATACCCGCCGTATTACGTAAATGGATGCCTGGCGAACCTAGCGTCTTGTCATCACCATGCACTTCTTCTTAATTATCATTAATTAATTAATGAATAGACGGAAGACATTCCGATGGGATCTAGTATTGCCCATTCTTTAATAAGGAAGGGCGAACGAACGGGAAAGAGACCGATTCTCCTTCGCTTCGGTTGTGGTCGGTGAAAGCGTCCGTTGTCATGGCTTCTAAGCAATTTCTTGCCATTGTTATGGAAAAGACGCCAAAACTCAAGTGTCGCTCGGCCCCAGTGGTCGCCGCGAGGGCACCGTCTGGACTGAGTGCAGAATACAGAATACGTGAACCAGGAAGCGGGATATCAAGCTCGACGGTCCTGCCGGAATGAGGTACCTTAACGGTCATGGTGCGTATGTCAACAGTCCTGCGCCGGCCGTGTCGCCGTAATGACAAGTCTGCTATACAGCAGATGTGGGCACCACATTCAAAGTGTTGAACTTGGCTCTCCCGCCTTTTTTCATCACCTGTCCTCTTATTCTGATATGATTATCCGGGCTTAATCCTTTCGTCAATCTAAATATCGGGGACTCATGAGCAGTTTCAAGGACCACTCAAAAGCTGATGGATCAGTCAGGCAGTTAAGGCTGTGCATTTTATACCACGGTTCATGCTCGTCGCTGGATACGTAGCACATTTGATGACCTCAAGACATGGTAAGCGATGATTCGCTTGGAATAAACATGATCAAGGGTCTTTATTAGAGGAACTTTTTATTATTAGACATGCAGTTCCTTCATGGAATGAGTCAATGCTTCAACTTTTTCAATTTGAGTAGAGGTATTCACGGCTTCACCGCGTTTCTTAGCCGCTCTATTTTGTTTCCGTTCTAGTCTTGCTTGCCGTTTCTTTTCGCGTCCCGTCAATGGTCTTGTGGGTTGTGGTGTGTGGGGAGACGCAGGCTGCCTACGTTTAGAGTCGTTTGGACTGTGGTCCTTTATCTCCGGGGGGCCTGTAAACGGGCCGTCAATATTTCTTATAGAGCTATAATGTTCCCAACTATGGTATCTATGCAGAGCCATCAGTAAGTATACATCACAGTGTGCTTCTCATGATAACGTACGCGATATGTAATGGTGGTCTCTCCTCCTCCTCTTCCTCTTCCTCTTCACTCTCTTCCTCCTCTGACTCTGAATCCTCGTCCTTGCCTTTAATAATATATCTAGATAAGTGAAATCAATATAAGCAATCGTCCCCAGGAAATTTAATCTCGCGTTGCACCGTACGTACATCATGCCTGGTTGGTATATCTTAATATCAACGCGTTTCATTCGTGCAAATGCAGCCAATTCCATGTTTCCACCATATGTTCCGTCTTGCTGCATTGTTTTGATATGATGGTCAAATGACTGGTCGTCTTCCACAAAATGCTTGTACGTGTCTTCATGCTGCTTTAAGTACTCGCACACTTCTTGCCGTATTTTCTTATGCTTCGCGTCTGTTCCGTAGTACTGGTCCGAGAGTGCTCTGTTTGTTAACCATTTTCCGTTTAATGAAACCCTCCTTTCTTTCCATAGTAATAAAGAGCAGGGACTTGCCGAAAGAGACAGTTGCCGTCACCCGTCACGTCCTTTATGCAGAGCTGCCTTTGTCTCAGTTGGGTTTTAAGATCTTCACCAGTCCATTCAGTCGTAGATTGCGGTGCTGATCTCTTTGTTCTTTTATCTGCGTGCAGCACGGTTGATCAGTATGAACGTGCGGCGTCATCTCTGCGCAATGTCAGGACGTACTGTGATTGCGGGCAGCCGGCTTTTTCTTTCCGTGTTTTGCTCTGCCCTTGGCCATGGATGAGAATTTAGCCGAGAATTTTCTTTTCTGAGTTGCACAATGTCAAAATCGCAGGGTGCACAGCTCAACTTCCTTATTTATTTCCATTCCGCAGATCATTTACTGCACGGGTTATTCAATTCGAGGTCTCGCAGTGAAGGCAAATCAAAATTATCACTTGCAATCAGGGATTGATCTCTTCTCCCACCTCACTCTGTTGTCAATAAAATGAATCGGGGCCATCCGCGGGCCCAATCTTGGCAGAGACAAACAGATGCTCCGTCGATCTCTGTACCTCAGATCGAGATTTTCTGATGTTTCACAAGACTTGCAAATTGTTGTCACGGCATATCTCATATCCTTGTATTGTGTAGCCTATAAAGAAGTTTATGCACTGCTGGTATTACACAGATGTTATCGGCTCTTGGAAACAATCAGTCCACGTTCATGTCAATCACCTTTTTATTGGCCTCAAGTGATTATCTACTTTATAGATGTTGTGTGCGTTTCAGTTTAACTGATTTTATAGGTTGTTTCAAACAGGTTCGTGATGCACACGACCTGTTTCTCCCCCAGCCGGTAATTTACCAAAGAGAGGTTTTTGCTTTACAAGTTGCTGTGATTGGCTAACACTGACTCCGAAAGCTAAAGGCACCTATATAAACTTGTTCAAGTGAAATTCCTCTTTCCCGTCCTCGTCTTTTACACTTACTTACCTTATTATTGCCCCCCCAAAAATGGACCCTGACGCTTTGGATGAACAGAAACCCTGGAGCCAAAGTATGCCGTATGCGGTGACCATGGCCAGTATCTTGGCTGGTTGCATTTTTCTGGTGGCCGCACGACATTTTCTTTCCTACCGCTGGGGCGCGACCACGTTCGAACGATATGTGATCAACAAGCTCAGCTACACCTGCATGATTCGACGCTGGCAGTTTCCTCCGATCGGTGCGATCCTCCTGGTCCTTGCGGTATTGACGGCTGTGCTACCCTTATTGCTTTGCAATGTTAATCTGGCTGCCAACTCAAGCCGAGCTGGTTTTTTGGTCGTGGCTATCGTGCCCTTCATGATGGCTTCCACCGGCAAGAACTCGATCGTTGCCCTCCTGACCGGCGTCTCTCCTGTCAAACTCAACTTTTTGCATCGATCGCTGGCTACCATTGTCGTCGTCCTTGCCACGGTTCATATGTCCCTATTCTTCCAGAATTGGTCCCAGTTCCCTGGCTTCGTCCAGATGCAGCTCGCAACCCGAAAGGTCCAGCTCGGTTTGGCAGGCTACGTCTGCCTCTGCTTGGTCTTCCTAGGCAGTCTTCCCCCTGTTCGACGCCGCTTCTATGAAGGCTTCCAGATCACGCATGTGCTCGTCTTTGGATTCCTTGGCGCGATCGCAGCCCACACACCGTACGCCGTACGCTTCTTCCTGGCTGGTTTCGTCTGCTACGTTCTGAACTTTGTAGCCGGCTGGTTCGTCAAGTCGCGATTGGCGCGTGCAAGGCTCGATGTTCTTCCCAACGGTTGTACCAGGGTATCCTTCCGCTTAGCAAGTCCCTTGATGCATCATCGCCCCGGTCAGCACATCTACATTCATATTCCGGCCATCTCCTGGTTCGAGTGGCACCCCTTCACCATCACCAGCATCTCGGACGGCTACCCGGACACCGTCGAAATCCATGCCTGCGTCCGTGGCAACTTTACCAAGAAGCTCCACGAGTTCACCGGTGACAGCAAGGAAGTCGTTGCGTTCGTGTCCGGCCCTTGCGGCAACGGTTTGGAACCGGCCAAGTTATTGGCAAACCACGACACCATCGCAATCATGGTCGCCGGTGCCGGTATCACCTTTGGCGTTCGGTTGCTCCGAAGCTTGCGCGCCTGTCAGCATCGCCAAGCTCGCACAAAGGAAATCCACTTTTGCTGGTCCGTCCGTCAAGCTGGCGAACTCGACTGGTTCAAGCAAGAATTGACAACTACCATGTCTCAGGCAGACAAGGAAAACGGACCCAGGGTCTTTTGCCATTTCTATGTCACGCGCAAACAGCAAGAGTCCGATATCAACGAGAAAGTCGATCCCGATGAGGAGAAGGAGACTTCGATGGTCCAGCTTACTGAGGGACAGCGCGTCGATCCTCTTTCTTACATTCAAGCCCTGAATGGCAACGATCTAGGCGTCTTTGGTAAGTTTGTTTATTGCTGTTTCTTGGCAAAGAGAAACTAATCGAATTTTCCACACTAGCTTGCGGCCCTGCTGGTTTCAGTGCCAAGATCAAGAACGCCGTTGCATCCATCAGCAGCTTAGGCGGACGCGTTCCATATCTGCATACAGAAGACTTTGAATACTAAATGGCGTATCCATATATCTCCCCTCTATTCCCCTTTCCCTTCCTTTCCTTTCCCCAGTTGTATTTTTACTCCAAAAAATGATCTTATATTATGTACTTTATAAACGTGAACATCCTTATCAACTGCAAATATAATCCGCTTTGGTTCTACGTCATATGCCACAGACCCTGCGGCACAATAAGCACGTTGAGCACCACAAGCACGCCAATTCTTCTGACTTATAAACCTCGATTACGTGTTGCCTCAAACGTATTTCCTTCTACCAATTCTTTTTCAAAACGCTCAACTTGGAAAAGCTCGATCCAGAATTACCAGAAAAGCTGGAAGGCATCATGACGGGGACATTTGTCCACCGTTGCAAATGTCATTCTGGAACATGTCAGCCTGGGTGTCAAGACAGGTGGTACGAGTGCGAATCCCGCCACTCTGATGGCATTCGGTGTTGATGATCCTTTGAACACGTTTGGGACTAAGATCTGCACGACAAGTTTGGGATCAGGCAACGTAAGAGCTTGTTGTTGGTCTTTAGTTGAAAAAGGACGATAATTGATGGAAATAACCAGGTTCCCTCCCAAAAGTGCCGTCCCTGGCAAAGGAAGCCGCCATTAATAGAAGGCTTCCTTCAAAGAAGTCTAGGTTGACGCCGTGATTTCTACCGCTTCCGGCCTGCAGATCGAGGCACGGACGTGTCGAGATCAAGTGGGGAGAGGAAATAAGCTCCACGTCTGCAGTACGGGAAAAAGGTGTGGTAGCGGAAGTACCAAGGTCGATATGGCAGGAGTTGAAGAAGTCTAGTGACACCTAACAAGGTGCATGACAACATGTGGTCAGCCACTCCTGGTAAGCTTTTTACTGTAAATATCGCACAGAGACCACGATTAAACCCCTTTAGTCCTCCTACATAGAGAGTTCCTGAGCAGACAGGAGAACAAATAGTGGAGGCGGTATATTTCAGACCTCGTTGGGAGAGCGCACATACACCGGCGGCATTGAATCGATCTGATTCCTCAACCGATTATATGGTCAACCCTAATAACGAGACCGGTAGCAAAGGAACCTTCGCCGATCTACACAATCTTTTCTTGTGAGGGTGCTGCCGTTGTCGCTGGTCCTTGTGCGGTTCCATCACATATCCAGTGCCCACTCTTTGTGCGCCTTTGCAAACTCTGTACACTAAGTTGCCTCCACACGCGCACGAGCATGTGATTTGGTTTGGGGGATGGTCCTGGCTCGGTATACATCACAAGTACCTCGAGCACTATTCATTGTGGTTGTGACATGGAAAGAACATTCTTTATGTTTTGCTGGCTGGTACTTATCGTATGCCGGATGGAATATGCAGTTCTAGACCGAGCAGGCAACCGTGCTGTCGAGATAACCTTTTTGTGGTTGGCGTTCTGACGCTGCCACACTTATTCGTCATAGTCTTTTCCCGTCATCGTCTAGCTTCCCCAGAACCGCTTTCCATCTGTCGCTACTTGTCCGATCTGTGGTGCTAATTGTACCGCGGGACCCGTGGAAATAGTAAATCACATTATATTGGGTACTCGGCAGTTTACATGGAGTTATTTTCTAGCAAATAATACAAGACTGACTCTACACATGAATGACAAATTACGAGATGCATGGTTATGGTTTTTTCTGTTTTACGCCGATCCGTTAGGGACTTGAACACCATTCGCTGCTGCCTCTTCACGAACCACGGCGGCTAATCGACGCAAAGCCTCGTCCATTTGCTCATAGCTGACACAACTAAACGAAACCCGGACATACGGAGTAGCATTACCAAGAGGCATAAAGGCCTTTTTTGAAAGGAAGAAGAACGAAGAACATCAGCCAAAACCTAGTATGTCTTTTCCCTTCCCATTCTATCCTTACCACGCCCGGCACAGCAAGGACATTATGCTTCACCGCCTTGGTCATAATCAAGTCATACGAATTCTCGATGCCACCCAACAGACGAAGCCAGACAAACATGCCCGAATCAGGCACGGCCCAATCAGCCAATCCAGTCATGTGTCGGTTCAGACACTCAACAAACATGTCGCGCTTTTCACGGTAAAACTTGGCAACGCCCTCCACATGTTTCAGGAATCCATCATGGCCCCACTTTTCCAGCAACCCATATGCCATCAGTTGAGTCACACCGGCCGGTTGCAGATTTGTCACCTTGACAACAAATAATCTCAATCAGTTACCATACATCCTAATCAACTTGCTCTTCCAATATTGGATGACATACCATGGTGTGCATGTTCATGCGTTCAATAAGCGGCTTCGGTCCAGATACCCATCCCAATCGCATACCAGAAGACAAGATCTTGCTCATACTATCGCAGCGCAGCACACGACCGTCCACGTCCATCGAGAAGTACGATGGGATGCGCTTCTCGCCAAACTATGACGCATACATCGAACAAAAGGTTTACTTCGAGCTGCTACTCCCGGTTGGGTCATAACGTACCTGGAGATAATAGTAAGGGTCATCCTCCAAGATCAAAACATCATACTTTTGACAAATAGCATAAGTCTTCTTTTTGCGCTCCAAGGTCGCGCTCACACCCGTCGGATTCCCACCAATCGGCACAGTGTAAATCACTTGCGGTCGCGGCTGGTCTTTCTTGCCCGTTGGATTCGAGTTGGGCCAGTTCGCCAGGATTTCCTCAAGCGCCTCGGGCACAATCCCTTCCTTGTCCGTCGCCACAGGCACTAAATCGCAAGGCTGGGTCTGCAGGAACGAAAGCGCGCCGGTGTACGTCGGCTCTTCGACCAGCAAGGCCGACCCAGGCTCCGCAAACATTTCAAGTGCCTGTTTATTTCGGGCCATGACGATGAGTGACAATGACGCAGGCATCAAAAAGACAGTGCAGGGGATAATAACAATACCTTTGTCAGCAGATCTTGGGATCCAGGGCCAATGGAGAGATCAAAGCTTTCACATGGAGGTGCATGTTCCTTGATTTGCAGTTCACGAAGCCACTGGTTCAGTTGTGGCAAACCAGACTGAAAGAGGCGTGAGAAAAAATCTGTATTTGGGCATACATTGTTGCTGATCCCTCTGTACTTACTGTCAAGTCATACGAAAGCGCTCGCTTGAATAAATCTGGGTCAAACGTAATGGTCTCGCCTGTCTTTAAGGTAACCGTCATATCGGCAAAGGGAAATGTATCCGGATTGGGTTGACCAGCACCCAACGACAACTGACATCCGGCTTTTAGTTGTACTTGTTGTCTTTTCAGTGCTCTATAAACTCCCCAATACCATGTCCTTCCGATTCATGAACGTCATCAAAGCACGAACTGTATAGAGTACGACGTTCAGAATCCAGATACTGCTATTGATTGACTAGACGAGAAAACATACTGGCTGATGGTTTGCGTGCCTTGCTACGTGTGCTCAAAAATTTTTCATAATCCATGTTTTCGCGCAGAACAAGAGGAAGATAACGAGATACCCAGTAAAAAGAGGAATGATAATCGGGATTCTCGGCACTTTTTGATTCTCAGCTCTTTCGATCCACCATAAAATCCCGAGCATTCGGGCCCTCACTACAACATCATACAATACTCAGCATGAGTCATTGAGTATGTACCTGAGTAATTAAATGCATGGCAATGAATCAATATGTGTAACCAGGATCATTGTCAATGCGTTTTCCCGAAAATAAGCTGCATTCGTCAGATCACGTCATACTCTTGTTTATTTTGAAGTTGCGCTATTACCTTTTCTTTGCGACATATGATAACGTCAATTTTCACCTAAAATCCAGCGCATTTGCCGCTGTTCTCTGTCTGCGTTTAGGCTATATTTTTGTCAAGAGCCATGATCGAACAATGTTAAAAAAACACGTGGCGGAGAATGAAGTGACCATGCACCGTTCGGTTCAGTACTCTTTTTCTGAAGTGCAGGGAAATAAAATCACTAGGAAAGGTCATCATACGATACCTTTCAGTTTATTCGGTGTAAACTGAACACTACGGGAAAACTAATCCTTCAATCCAAACATATATTCTTGGATAATCCTTGGAACTATCCTTGAATAAAGCTTGCATTCGAGCGATTAAAGTGTTGTTTAACGATAACTTTCAGCTTCTATCGCGGGACTGACCTAGTCAAGGTCCGAGTTCTCAATTTCCGTTTCGTGGCAACCCATCTTCCAAGGTCATGCAAATGCTTCGGATTGGGTATAGACTATAGTTATTGCAAAAGGCAGTAATCATTGAATTCAAGGATACGATCTTTAAATTATCATTGAACTAGTCCTTGAATTCAAGCATCATCCTTTACGTAACCTTTAATTCTAGGACATATCCTTTACTTTATCCTGGCATAATCAAAATTCAAGGATTATTTTTCCCGTAGTGGACATGACCGCTTTGCGCAAGAGAATCCTATTAGGCTTAAGGAAAAAATGGTTCGATATTGTGGCATGAGGTGTCTTCCTTTTATAACCTTTCGATAGGTATGTATATATATGTCTTTTCCTCGCAACCAAAGACTATCTTGTACAATGCCTTGTCCCCCTGATTATCCTGTGGCCAGACCCTCTTCCGCGCTATTCTGTATCATCCTTGGGTCCTTGCATCTGCGAAAACGACGTACACAAGTCGCCGATGTCCTCAGATCGGTCCGCAATGTCATTGGCACCATTACTTTTGCTGCTAGGCGAAAAGCTCTTGAAGACCTGTAAGCGCTCCTTTTCCGATACTCCTTCGAGTGCCGTACGGAGCGTTTCCAATAACACAGTCGTTAAATCGCGCTCTACTAGTCTTTGGATCTGGGCCCTTTGTTCTCCTGCCAAAGCGAAATAGTCCAAACGTTCTGGTTCTCCACTCCCGTCGGGACGGTAAACTGCCGAGCGACAAAATTGATGGAGCGCGTCCTTGAACTTCTGCTCCCGATATAGACTGACATCGATCTTCTTTTCGCAAGCAACTTGCTTGATACGGACCAAAACCTAACACAATCATCCGCTTTTAGTCAGAATTCTACTCGTGAAAAACAATTTTTGTACATACTTTTTCGTATAGTTGATCAACTGCTAAAGTAGAAGCATCTTCTACTTCCAAGCATAACGTCCTAATTGTCTCGAAGGAAATGCCGTCGATGGGTTTAGCATAGTCGTTTCCGCAGAAGACTGCAATTACCAACAATCGCTTCTCAGCCTTTGAAGACGAGAAGCAGTTAGCGAGTCATCAAACTGCATAGTCGTTCCATAAAGACTTACGACATGCCAGTCTTCATCCTGTCTTCTAAGCTCGAGTTTTTCCAGTAAGTCGATCTTCGTGCAAACGGATCCTTCGATTTTGCCAGCGTTGTTGTAAGGTTTATTCTTTTTTTTAGGGGGAGGCCAATTAACCTTGCACGGGACTCTCTGGGGCCATAGTTAGTTTTTCATGTCCAAGCTATCTTGGGTGGGGTAGGACACTCACTATGTTGTCTAAGCACCCTCCATAAACGAAAAGGTCCCAGTCTTTATGAAGAAGTGCTGCGGTCGAGCCCCATTCATCAGCCAGTGTGATCACTTGGGGATCCGCTTCGAATATGCTTTCAAAGAATGAAAGCCCTCCGTCCATCGTACGTCTGTTATATCTTGGTATGCTTTTATATCGTGGTATGCCTGCCTCTGAAAGTTGCTGCCGTATCAAAAATCTTAGTCAACTAACACCGTCGTACCAGAAGAGATATGTCCTTGTTTCATGCGTTTGTACCTTGACGATGGAGCGCTTCACTTCAGTAGAGAAGTGAATCCATTTTCTAGCTGCTTTCGCAAATTCGCCTTCGTTTTTGTAACTTTGATTCTTAACGGCCTCCTTAATTTTTAGATAATTTTTAAAGTGGTACTCGAAGTCACCACAGGTTTTCAGTTCTGGAACTCGTCCGTCGATAACTAAGCAAACTTGACGTTTCTTGGAACTGGACTTGGGGAAAAGCTTCTGCGACAATTCGACGATGCGCTTGACAAATTCCTCGACCGTCGCGTCAACGTCTGCTGGTACGTCCAATGCTAGACAGGCATGTCAATAACCTTTATCGAGCGGCCTCATCCGTAATTGCATCTGGCGACATGGTTACTCACGTTTTACACCATCTTCTTTAGTATTCACACTCGTTATGCCATCTTTTGCAAGAGTTAAACTCAAAAGAGGTACTGCAGTATAGTGTTTAAGGTGACCAGAAAAAACGGAACAAAAATCGATGAAGACAGCATCGACATTCTGCTCGTCAAAGTATCTGACCAGGCAGTTCTTTCTCTGGTAAAAATGCTTTTCTGGATCCTTGAAGAACTTTGTGAGGGCCTCGATTCCCATTGCGATGTAGATGAAAAAGATGCTGCCACGGCACCATACTGTTATATACTCTAACGAGGTGACACCAAGTCAAACAATGAAATGGGTGCCCCGGGCCATGCACAAGACTACTGATAACTTCTCGGAACACGGACTGTTCAAGTCAATCTTTACTCGCTTGACACAGACGGATCGCAACTAGGCAGTCAATGTCGTGCCGGCAGACGCCGTTGATATGGATCAACGATGGTGCGGTAGCGTGTCGCTCAATCATCGGGATGCTCCTTTGCTGCGCAACATACAGCGTGACCATACAAGTACCGCGTACAACCGAACAAAGATATAGTAGATGTTGACGGTTCTCTGAACCCAGAAACCGCCTCTGATCTGAGGCAACAGCAATGATTAGCAGTAACATGAAAAACCGAGAAAGTCCTTGATAACAGGCGGCGGGTTCCCCGAATTTGGCAATCCTCTCTGGAAACATGTTGCGCATGACGATTCGTTGGGAACACGATTTTTCCAAACTGGGAGAGTTAAGTGACAAGATAACTCTTATGTTTTGCATACCCAGGACCGACGTTCCTGGACCAAAAGGACCATTTTGCGCTAAGGAAAGAGAAACATCTCTCCTGAGAAAGTTGTTACGGAATGTATAATGCTCTTGGCATTATAAGAGCAACATTTTGTCATTTCCCAGACAAATGTAGGTAACTCTACTTAGTTGAATCAAAATTGCTTCTTGCACGACCCAGACAAGTCGATTATCTATTAGAAGACTCTAGCTTTCTAATATGATACGGGCTTGATTAAGGAAACCCGTTTTGTTTGACAATAATAGGTGAACAGCATATACTACCGTCGTTTCCCTTATCTGCACCGTGATCTTTGGAGAGGGGCTGAGCATGCAGTCTCAATCGAATGGTCGTCTGACACGAGAGATAGAAGATCATAAAAAGGTTCTATTTAAAAAGATAGTCATATTGCAAAACGAGAAATCCAACATAGAATGGATACATCTTCAATCCACCATCGTCAAGGAGGCTGTAAAGACATAGTATGTCTGCCATACGCTGGCTTCTTAC
The DNA here is from genome assembly GCA_000787465.1 of Thermomucor indicae-seudaticae. Taxonomy (NCBI): domain Eukaryota; kingdom Fungi; phylum Mucoromycota; class Mucoromycetes; order Mucorales; family Lichtheimiaceae; genus Thermomucor; species Thermomucor indicae-seudaticae. The sequence continues at coordinate 1,493 of JSYX01000629.1, read as the reverse complement.
TCTCATCTCACGCTTTTACCGATTGTTGTACAGATATACCTTGGCCTGCGGGTTTCGGTGGGGATGCATTAGACCCGTCATTGATTAGTATATCCCTCGGTTTCTTTCCGTGTCGCGCACCCGTGCACCGAGTTTTCCGTAGTATTAGCATGATTGTTTCGGTTCCAAGCAGCAAAATGATATAGATATTGATCGAGAATAACAGAATAAAATATAAATATCTTACAACCATCTGTTTCTGAAGCAAAGTGCTTAGCGTTTCCACATAATGAACAACACCAACATCAACAACACGACTCCCATCGGCAGACTCAAGCGCTACCAAAAAGTTAACGAGACCCAAGTGCGAATCTTTTTTACCGCCTGGCTGAACGAAGGATTATCGGTCGACCTAGCAGCTAAACAGGCCGGTATCACAAAGTCCACTGATCACAGAACGTTTAAGAAAGCTGCAGAGAAATATGCAGTGTTGACACCTGCAAAGCCCAGAGGAAGAACAGCTCCCGCAAGGCTTCTCGATGTGCATACGGAAGTCATCTTTGCATTTCTGGAAGACTAGGCTGAAGCGACGTTACAGGAGATCAAGAGCTACCTCGGTGGAAGACACCCGCAGGTTGCCGATATTTCGCTATCTGCTTTGCCCAAGCACATAAATCAAGGGATGTGCGTTCACATTTAAAGGAGGCCGAAGTTTACCGCGAGCAACGGGATTCTCCCGAGGTGCGTCTGGAGCGCGGATTGTACGTGGACAAGCTGATGAATGAGGGGACCCCAATACCTCCACAACTGTGAGTTACTTGCACATCCATCGCAACTTTGCACGATCTCCCCTAACCAGCCTGCAAGAGCTAAAGTCGCAATATAACGGTCCTTGCCGCCATGTGCAACAACATCGGAAAATGGAGGCACCCGAGTAATCCACTTTCAAGAGTCCGTGAACATGGTCGCTCAACGTCTCGGCGCAAGAGGGATCACAGGCTGCTGTTTCGTGTACAATAACGCACCAATCCACACGCAGCAGGAGAGACACAAGACATGATCCGCTCACTTGGCTTTATTCCATGACCATTGCCACCGTGATTCCCCCCATTTCGTGAACCCTATCGGGGAGTAATTTTTTGAAGCTGAAAAATGCTGTTAAGAAACATAAACTAGATGCACACGACGCTCTGCTTAGCAGAATCACCCAAGCAGTATATAGAATGACGCCGGACAACTGCAAAGGGTGGCTACGGCTTTCTACGTCGTTTCCCATGGTGCAACAAGAAGAATCTATGTCCCAAAACTTGTTCTTTTTGAGTTTGTGCGAAATCATTCGGAAAAAGCAGTACAGTCTACACAAGAGGTTCAGGCACGTAGAATTTGTGCTTAGAGAGGTGTATGATTCCGTGTACAATGGTGTTTCGAGGACCATAAATGCCATAAGCAAGATCCATTCGCATAGGGTTTACATAATCACGTAACCACGACGATACTTGACTGATGATATGTCC
>JSYX01000628.1:0-20060 GCA_000787465.1 Thermomucor indicae-seudaticae | reverse complement strand
TATATATATATATATATATTACCAGATAAATGTCGTGACCTTGTTTAATGATAGGAATCGCGTTTCTGTCAGCGATTTGGCTGAATGGCTTGCGTTTCACCATGTCGCTTATAAACGAAAAGTAACTGACATGCGGGATATAGCGAAGAGCTCGCGGCGGCCTTGTTATGCGGTCAAAGGCCAAGTAAAGCACAGTGAGGGCTACGGCTGAAGAAATAGCCGCCACTTGGCCCTTGCGCGTGCTCAAATACGGCAAAACGTGCTTTGCGCAAAGGCGCGTCAGACTCTCGAACGGCGAATCGAGAGTTGCTGGTAGCGTGATCTGCAGAGAAGAAAGTGCCATGATGAATGGAAAAAGAAGGAAAAGGGGTGCGGGCGACGAGGAAGAGGATCAGCTTATTTTTATCGCTCAGTGATTTACCTGTTACACCCATGAACGCTTTAACACATGCGAGAGTGGGAACGGAAATCAAAAAGACCGAACTCGTGTCCAATTCGGTTCGGGTGAATTTATTTTATCGCCAAAACTGTACGGTGTTCAGTAAATGGCTCTGTCTTGCCAAGGGCGAATTTAAGATGGTGCGGCTAATCCCATTAACCTAAAGCTCATTCATGCGTCGCGCAGGAAGCTCACAATGATTAACCGGAGATCGTTTGCTGTTCGTTTGTCGTACAGAATAAGCAGTGATTTGGTAATGTTGTATCGCCTTCAAGGCTACACTAGTAACTATCAGTAAATCTAATACTCTCGGATGTGCTAAACAATTAACGCGCTATTGGCTAAAGGACAAATACGAAGGAAGAAATCACATCATCTTCAGAGTTCCTGCTTCTGAGATCTTCGTTAACGGATACATAGGATCCTGGAGAACGTTCAGCATAGGTTTGTCACACAAGACCAATGTTCGCAACGGCGAACACTAGCTACAGGCTTTCTTTTCCGGACCATGACGAATTTAAGCGAATAATAACCTAGGCGTAGTTCAGCAATAGCGAGAAGATTATACATGCTGCTAGGTAGACATCGTTTGATGCTGTGAAAATAAACAGTACTACTTTGGCGCTAAGCAAATTATTCCTAACTTGCCTAGTCGGGAGGACTTCATGATTTGTAACATCATCATGTTACGCACCGCCCGCCCGCCCGTAATATGACCCATGAAAACTAATGAGGATGGAGCAGCACCAACTTGCCCTTCGTTTGTCATTGCGGCTTGATTGATAGCTGTATTACCTTGCATAATCTATGAAGCAAGCATATTTAAGCTTAAACGGTCAAGCCCATATGATAAAAGGACCATCATATCATTTCAAGCCCAGTCTCAAGGCCGTTATACAACTTTCGTTTTGGGTGGAACATGAGCGTTCCTACATGGGCATCGGTCATTATTGCCATTGGTGCAGCAGCTGTGCTCGCCCTGTCTGCCGATCAGATCTTTCATCGATTGATGCGTCCGCCCTTTCGACCGGCCGGCAAGCACTGCTTTATTACGGGTGGCAGCACAGGTCTCGGCAAAGCTTTGGCTATCGAGCTTGTCAAGCAAGGCGCCAACGTGACCATTGTAGCCCGAAGACAAGCCGAGTTGGAAAAGGCGGCTCAAGAGATACAAGTAACGAGCATTGTATTCAAAGTTTTGGGCCCGCCAAAGGGGTACGCTGATAGTTTTTGTTTATGGAAAAGGTAAACAAAGTGAACGAACAGCAACGCGTCGTGGTTGTCAGTGCCGATGTCACGGTCGCAGAAAACGTTGTTCGAGCATTTGATGAAGCCAAGATCAAAATGGGACGAGATCCGGATATGATCTTTGCGTGTGCAGGAGCTGCGTTTCCAAAGCAGTTTTTGGATCATTCCATGCAAGATTTCGAATATCTTGCTCGATTGAATTATCTTGGACAAGCCTACGTTGCTCATGTAAGTTTACCTGTGTCAATCGAGGAAAAAGAAAAGAGAACTAAACAATGGGCTGGCCTTGAAGCAAGCGGCAACACGTATGCGGGATTCCGGAATCAAGGATGGTAAAATCGTCTTTGTCTCTTCCATGATGGGATTGCTTGGATTTGCTGGATACTCAGCGTACGCGCCAACCAAGTTTGCCCTCCGTGGGTTGGCAGACTGTCTACGCAACGAACTCAAGCAGTACGGCATCGGCGTCCATATTTTCTTTCCTGGCAACATTGACTCGCCTGGATTCGAAAATGAGGCAAGCGGATACGACAATTTGTTGGCATAGCAATAAATACATCTAACGCGTCTCATAGAATCGGACAAAGCCCGAGGTCACCAGAGCAATTGAAGGTGCCAGCACTCCTGTCTCTCCTGAATCCTGTGCAAAGTCTCTTATCCATGGTACTATGCTTCGCCTCTCATGTTGAATACGACGTGCTAAGTCGGACGTTCTCAAAGGTTTAAAGGCCGGATATTATATGATTACGAATGAGTTCATCGCGGAGGTGCTAAGAAGCTCTGCAAGAGGTAAAGTAAAAATACTGTTGACTGCACATCAACAGCGCCATTTATGGATCTTAGGCGTAAATCCGGCCAACAACTTTTTCGTCGATTCGTTGTTGGCTTTAATAGCACAGGTAGGCCCTATCGGACGCAATACGGTGTCATGAGACTCATTTCATGCCGTGCAGCCTGTGGGATCGATCTATGCACTTTTCATGGATTACATGGTGAAGCGCTATGGAAGCCAGTAATCTGCTTTGTAATTCATCACCGCCTCAGCCAACAGAAGACGATGTATCTTTATTGCCGCTACCCTCCTCCAGATCTGCAAATCCGAGCTTATTCATGTCTTTCTTTTCCATCAAGCCCCTGTAAAAAATAAAATTAAGCTCGTTTCCCTTGGCTTTCTTTTTTCCTTTACGCTAATGCTCACTTGTCCATTCGACACTGCAAATAAGCCTTGGATAATTCGCGGCACTTGCCATTGTTGTTCTTGTTTTCTTTTAGACATTTCACATATTGCTTCATAAAGTCCTTACATTCCCCTATTGTCGCATTGGTGAAAATTTTTTCAGTGATTTCGGGTTTAATGAGTGGGCGCAGCAAATCACCTTCATGATCTATAGGGAAACTGCCCAATAAAGGCGGAGAGCCTGTAAAAGATTCTACGTTGGGTGGTCGACCGAAACTCATTGTTTATTGTTGTTGTTCGTTGATGTTCTGGAAAACCCCGAAAGGTGTGATTCCACACCTTATGACGTTTTTATGAAATCAATCATTGGGTGTTCCTAGAGGCACCACAGCAATAAAAAGGGTCGCTTGAGAAAGCCACTTTCAGACACATCTTCTTTGCTTTCTTCAATATGACTCTTGGTACAAGCACTGAACAAGCCATCAAGATTGTTTACAAGTCTCCAGACCAAGAATTCTTTATTGTGGCCAACCCTGGAGCAGCCGAAAAATGGAGAAAAGACAAGACGATACCTCTGATTGAAGTTGTTCAATCCTTTGACGTCCTGACAACTGTTAACAAGGGCAACACGGGTGAAGCGATTCGTCCATCCAAGGGCGTACTGGAGTGAGTCCTCCTCTCTACATCACTCAGAGGCATTGTATTCTGACGCCTTTCTGCCAGGAGTGCCTTTGGTACCAGTAACTTGGACGCTATCGTTCGGAAAATCGTCGAAGACGGCCACGAGAAAGGCATGTAAACCATCCCAAATCAAATATTCGCTCCAATTGCGCGTCTTCCTGCAAATCGCTCCACCTAAGACAGGATATTGTAAAGTGAAACTGTTTATGCACCTTTTGCTTGTGGGAAAAAAATCTGTGGACTTTGATTTCCCATGTGCATTGGAAAGAAAAGGCTCTGTTATGAAAAGGGGGCTTTCTGTTCTGACTCTATTTGCCTGGTTCAGAGCTCAGTGAGGGAGAGTGTATGTGAATGACGGGGGATGCGTCTATGGGAATATACATATAGACTATCTATTGTTGCTGGCGCCTCTATTTCGTTGGTAGCCCGAATCTTTCCCGGGCTAAAGCACTCAGCATCTGAAACCTTGCGCGCTTAAGTTCCAAGTCCATTCCCGGTGACTGAAAGTGGTGCGCAAGCTCTGTAATCTTTTCTAGGTCAAGTACTCCCGGAATATCTCGCTCTAGATCTTTGAACGTTGGTCGCCTTTTCCTTGACTCTTGGAATAACTTTGCAAGCTCTGGTGGTAATTGGACGTCCTCACTGGATGCAAACTTGACGTCTCGCAATATTCGATCCAGTTCCCTAGACGGTGAGTATTCAAGGGCGTCACGTTGGATGAGTGACTGAAGATGCTGCGCACCCTTGTAAGCTGATTTTGTTTGCCATGAATATAATCGTTTCAACGGAAATCGTTATTCTGCATACCTTTGTAATGGCTGTAGAGTCGAAAGAGGTTGTAAGCGAGTGGTATATTGGGAATCAGCGGAACAATGACAAAAGTGCATGAAATGGGCACCCAGTAAGCAGAATAATGCATGTATTTCTTGTGATATGGCTCTCGTTCCTTCAGGAGCTGCCTCAAATGAGCCTCTACTTGCGCGCCGTCCAACAAGGATGCGTAATGAACAGTCGCCTCTCCACCAGAGAGTAAATATAAAATTCTTGCTTTTCATTCTTTTCAACGAAGTACCTTTTCGACTGCTCCAGCAACTTCTTCCTTCATTGGGACATTCTTCAAAAACCACTCCTGGTAATCTAACTGGTTCATGAGGTGGGTCCCACTATCGTAAAGTCTGCGTTTCCAGGTTTTCGGTTCTGCTTCCCCGAGCTGCTCCCATTTTTTGCTTGACCATTCGACGGCGCGAGACAACCGAGATGTCGAGGGAAGCGTCGAATGACAGTAATAAGCCCAGCGATCTCGTAGAATGGGAACAGCAAAGACGCGCATGCTGAAGGAAAAGAAACGACGAGCCTTGCATAATCCGGCGTCAACGTGCCCGCCCTCGCGGATCGTCATAGGCCGTCACGAACCGCTGTTCTGGGACACCGGCTTCTTGCCAAATAACACACAATGCCCGGCGGCGCGCTATTCAAGAGTTGCTGACCCATATTTTAACTTGCTATATGCTTGAGGTAGAAAACGGCAAACGCCTGCGCGTAAAAAACGAGTATCTTGGAAGTCTAACTGAAGCGAAAACGCCCGAGAATCGTCTTTGTTACCAATATTAGAGAAGACCAATGCTATGCGAATTGTTATTTTTAACGCGATGTATAATTAGCTGTATTAATGACAATGATCGTTTCGGATTTGATGTTTTAAAGGGACATGGTTTTCTTTCCATCATTTCATTCAAAGCGCATTAATTAACATATTTTTGGAGTTCCTTTCCCAGTTGAAGGTTGCACAAATTAATACCATGTCTTCGTCTGACCCCAAGGAAACTGTTACAGCTGATAATAATAATAATAATAACGATGATGAGAACCAAAGCCAACACAGCAACGTAAGCGTGGATAACGCAAGCACTCATGACTCGTCGTCGCCTCTTTCGCGAAGTTCGTCGTCTGCGCGCAACTCCAAGCGCTACAAGCACAATGAGAATGGCTACCGACAACGCATTGCGTCCTGGATTCAGCACGAATCGGACAAGGACCTATACATTCGATCACTGACCGAGTCGCTTCTCATTCACAAAGAGATTGTAGAACGAATAGAAAATGAAAAAGAGCAATACGTAGAATCGATTGAGCAAATGCGTCGAAAAGAACGGCAAGAGTACGAAGCGCTTCAGCAGGCCATGGAAGAACGTCAGCTCGAGTATGAAAAGTTACAGCAAATGTATCATGCTGTATTGGGGGACCTGGAAAAGAAGAAGCAAGAGTACCAGCGGATGGAGGCCAACTATTACTCTCATGTGCGACAGATCCGGGCCACGGACGATGACCTGTCAACCATCCAAACTGAAATAAGTCACTTGTTCAGCCAGATTAGCAACCTTTGCATGAGCTTGCGGTCCAAAGCAGATCGGGCCCAAGGCACCGCGTTTGTCTTCGAACGTTGGCCTGAAAAACAAGAGGCTATACGCACACACTTGTTGAAATCAGCAGCGGAAGAGGAGGAAAACGAGGAGCTCCTCTTGGACCCTGGCCATATCGGTGTCTTTACCGAAAAATTCCTGGTAGAGGAACTTCTGCGGAATATCTTGGAGGCGCCTCTGCATGTTGGTGTTTCTGTCAATGAGGCTTTTAGACAAGTGGAAGCATGGATGGCTCAGCGTAATGCAGAGTGGGCTGCTCGGTTCAGACAACAGATGAGCGCATTAGTTGCCAAGCAGCCCGGTGACGACGAGGAAGAAAACATTGAACAAGCCAAGCAGAAGTTGACGCAACGGGTCATGGAGCAGCTTTTGCGTATCTATCCGAAGATCCAGGGGGATGCTAATGCTGGACGCAAAGTCACGAACGTCATTCAGCGAGCGACTAGACTGAGCCTTGCTATAAAGGGGCAAGAATTGCCGGTACGGACTCTGGAGATCGAGGAAGGTGCGACCGAATTCGATCCATCGACGATGAAACCTGCTAGCAAAGGAAAACCAGAAGGTCTGGTCCTTTTAGTTATCACACCTGCCTTTACTGCGAATGATCCGACAGATCCCGAGCACGGCTTTCTGGTGCCTGCAAAGGTCTTTTGTGTCTAAAAATAATGCCTCCCCAACTCGTATAACGTCGCGCCCGATCACCCAACTTCTCATCCGCAATGACTCGTTTGTATGTAAAGACGCAAGTCCTTTTTTCCCGTCCTTTTGTTCTGTTTAAAAGAATATATTCGGTTCCGTTTGCTATGCCGAATAGAGGAAGTGAAGCCATGGGGCCTCTTTGTCAAGTGCATCCCAATCATGGACAATGGTACCTTTCCTAATTCGGAGTTTCTGTTTACAGTGATCACCTTTTCAAGAGACCCAAGCGAGCCCGTTCACATCTTTTCTTTCTCTTTAGCTCATACAAAGCTGCTCGACTTCCTCTTCTCTTTGATAATTTTGCTTGGAGTCAGGGGTTCTGTGGTTCGATACGAAAAAGCTAGCGTACCTTAAGAAGCAATATAAAGACAGGAGACTGTACTAGTCAAGCAGCCCGAAGCGACATACATAGCGATGCTTATTCTCAAGTTCAATTCACTTTCGTCCCAAGATCTCTTTGCTATTGAACGGGTAAAATTTTTGCACAGAAAGCAGATAACTGGAGCGAATTTAGTAATAACACACTTTGCTGTAGCGACTTTTTCGATGGTTAGACAGCGAAGTTAGTTCGTGCAGCGTCAATCCTGATTTCAACGTATTGGATTACGGACGAACCGACTTGTATGGACATTTGCTCGGTATCTTTGCCAAACTACGGGTGTTCGAAACGATCGGCGTTTCGCCTTCTCAGATGCTCGATTTCTTTGTCGATGTGGATACCACTTATTCTGACGCTCCCTATCATTCATTCTATCATGCTGTGGACATTGTGACCGTCCTGTACTTTATGCTGGTGGAATTGGAAGCGGTTCGATACTTGACGAACATGGAAATTGCCGCCCTACTAGTTGCTGCTCTTTGTCACGATGCGGGCCATGTAAGTTTGCTTCTATCTGCTTTTTCCAGGGTGAGGAGTCCTTGTTGAGAGGGGGTGGGGAATAAAAAAGGAGTATGTATGTTTCTCCCAGAGGGCAAGTTACCTTAAAAGGGCAGACCTTTGCCACTTTTTGGCCAACCTAGTTTATTGTGTGCAGAAAGTTGACTATTTCCCCACTTTATAGCCTGGATACAATAACTTGTATCAAGTCAATTTCAAGACCGAATTGGCAATTCGATACAGCAACACCTCCGTGCTTGAATCTTACTCTGTGGACATCACGCGGCATCTTCTGCGGAAACACGCGCTACTCAGAAAACTTGGCACAGGCACGACGGAGGTTGAGTTTATGGACATGGTGGAGAACTTTATTCTATCCACAGACATGGTGTATCACTATGAATTGCAAGAACAAGTTGGATCACTTGAAGAGCTACTAAGTGACAGTGGACTCGGTGACGAGTATTGGTATGACGCCGACATTAGCGACGCAGAGAGCTGGACGTTTTCAGAAAGTCCGGCGTCATCGTCATCCTCAAGCTCTGAACTGTCGATGATTAGCAGCACGGATAATAATAGCGATGAGCAGCAGGAAGAAGAAGATTCCCTTTTGAATGCAGAACAGCGCCGGAGTTTATGCCGTATTCTCTTACACGCTGCCGATATCAGCAACACAGTCCGACCTTGGCCCATCTCGAAGCAATGGTCGGACTTGATCGTGCAAGAGTTCTTTCGCCAAGGTGATGCCGAGAAAGCAGCTGGGCTCGAAGTCTCGCCAGGCATGGACCGTGACCAGTCCACTCAGCCTAATATTAGTCTCAAGTTCGGTGACTTTGTTGTTAAACCCTATTTCGAAGCGTTGGCTGGCTTCCTCCCCTCCGCACAGGTCTTTTTGGATACTTTGTCTGACAACCGTGTCGAATGGGAGCGATTGAAGGATTGCCCGGATGCCGCAACACCACCACCTCCTGCACCTGCGCACGAGCGCCAGTTCCCTGCTAGTCTGTTGCCTGCAACACCAATCATCAATCCTCCTGGTCGTCGAATCAGCGTAGCAGCCGGAATGGTGGTGATTCCGGATCAACAACTGCTGACACGGAAGCGTCAAAGAAGCACATTGGCACTGGGCGGAAAACATCAGCGAGTGGCGGGCTACCGAAGCGCAAGCCATTCTGGACTTGTTCCGCACCCTTTATCACCGGAAGAAGCGGAGTCGACAGGAAAGATGAGCGATTTTCCTGCTTATCGGCGTCGAAGTGAACAAACGTATTTGGGCAATCTCTGTGCCTCGCCGACGCTGTTGAGGCCTATCGTCTTTGAACCATCTCCTCAAGACAAGTATATCCCATGCATACCCAGAAGAGTGGCCTGATCATATTATTGTGTGGCTGTATTCTATGATGTATTCCCCTCTCTGTAGATTCCCCCCTCTCCCTACCTTTTGTAGCAACTTTCTCTCTCTTGGCCACCTGTATTATAGCTTCTCCTTCTTGCCCTGTTTGTGTTTTTCTTTGCATATCATTGTCAATAACGTCAAACAATACAAAAGAGAAGGTTTCTCCTGATAATAGACTAATGAGAATATGCCACAAAAAGGGGGAGAATTAAGCGACACAAAGTAGGCGATCAACACGTTCTTGATAACCTGTTTCCTCGGAAAGAGAACCAATTCCAGGACGTGGGAACTGGTTTGAGAATGAAAAAGGTTTAGTGTCCAACGCAATGTTGTCTCTTTGCTCAGCAACAAATGCAAAAGCTGACACACGCATACCGAGTTTCTATTACTTTGGCAACAGATCTGAGTCCTCGTCTGAATATTTAAATTTCGCGTGCGAAGCGAATAAGAGCGATCCATACAGTGGTTCCTCATAAATTTGCAGTGTTGCACCATATACTGGTGTATCACATGGACTGTGTTGGTGCGTCAAGATTGCGGCACACTAAAAACAATAACACTTGCTACAAAGGTTCTGCCACCTTATTATTAATCGCTTATTCTTGAATTTTTTGAGTAAACACCAGGTATGTCACATAGTAAATGATATGACACAATTACTATGGTGAGTCAAACCATGGATCAGGAAATAGAGGTGTGTCGTTATCTAATACGATAACCATTTGGATGACCGACGCAAAATTTTAGCCCTAAAAGGAGTAAGATGCTGTGCAACGATCTATGGCGCTGTTTTTTTCTTGCCGCGCATATCAGGCCACATGGCCAACCTCTTGGGCGAGAATCCCGTACCTTTTATTTCCGCTTTTAACTCCAGTTATTTCTCTCTCTCTTTTCTCACCTACATTCTTTTTCATCACTTTTTCTTTCTTGGAAGGAAGATGATCCAAGGAACAAGACTAGATACACCGCCGTCATCGCCATCTTCTTCCTTGACCCTAGAGTTCATTCTCGATAATCGGTCCACACCGCTTTTTCAAGAATTCGCAGACTTTTTGCAGCAAACCTTTTGCACAGAGAACTTGGCCTTTTGGCTTGCTGTGCGTCAGTATCATGACCTGTGTTGCCAACTCAACAACAATCAAAACAACGGCAAATCCCTTGATACCCTGAATGACTATGTCACTCTTGCCAACCAGTTCCCCTTTCGCCTCTCGGCTGCCCACGTTGACCAACTGTCTCCGTCCGAGCAACAAGCATTCACCCTCATTCAATCTCGGTGTCATGCCATCATTAACACCTACATTCGTTCAAGCTCAGCTCAGGAGATTAATATTCCATGCGAGATGCGTCAAACCATCCTGAAGCACATTCAGGATGGTCTTTATCATCCTGCCATTTTCGCTGATGCCACCGAAGCGGTTCTGGAATTAATGCGTGCCAATTCATTCATCCCCTGGTTGACTCAACCTAACCGTCTCAGCCTTTCCTCCACCACGTCTTCTTGTTCTTCATCGTCGTCGTCAAGTGATGTAGACGAAAAGAAGCCTTCGGTCTTTAAACGTATGAAGCGGTCTCTGTTGCTGGTCGGTAGTAGCAGCCCAGTCTCTCTGTCCTTATCACCCAACTCGTCTCGCTCTTCCGGTGAAAGCATGCGCTGGTCACGATGGAGAAAGCTTCAGCGATAAAGTACTTGAAGGTAAGATAGCTGGCCTCTTGTGGGAAATGGCAAGAATAGAGTTCTGACTTGTACCTGGTTTATTAGCTGGACACAAAAAATTAACGTTTCGCATACCCCCCCTCTCTCTCATTCACTGTCAAAGGTTATACATATGGCATTTCATGATCATAGACGGAGGATCTCAACAGCAAAACAGATAGAATGTATTATATACAATTCCCCCATTCCCATCTTTTTGTTTGATTATATACCATCTTGTAACATATGATTTTTTACCCTTCAAGGCCTCTTGCATCCAGATAAAGTTCTCGAGCATAATTTAGATGCCTCTCCGTCTTTGACACTGCTAAATTTTGTTCTTTCCTGATGACTTCAATAGTGCTTGTTTCAATATCAAAGTATCGTCTCTTTCTGCAAAGTTGGAAGGCGGACCTCAAGTTTGTATGTAAACGAACTGCTAAAGTGACTCTGATCCGTCAAGAGCTTTGTCTGAGCCTATAGACCTCGCTGACTTCGAAATCTTGCATCAGGTGGTCACGTTGAACAATATGATTGGCCGGAGTCGGAAAAACTATTCTGCCATAATGAGAAACATGTTTGAAAATCCGTTAATCATTACAATGCTTGTCGCAAGGAAAAATTGAGTTTCTGCGACAACGTCCGATTACAAATTCCGTGTAATCGGATACCTACTGGGTCCGTTTTGAACGAGAACCGGTAGAGATGGGATTTTGATGATGATTGGCGATTATCCCTGGCTTAAGAAGCCGCGTAACCGCGGTTTCAGTGTGGATAAACAGCTATGGTAACTTGAAAACAATCTGATATCATTTTTTTTTCGTCGATCCCCTTTCACTTTTGCAATCCCCTGCTGCGGTGGGGGGCAAACCCTTTACAATGGAGATAAGATGGTAGAAAAATAGAAAGACTGGTATAAATCGCTGCATAAAGATCGTCTCATCCCATGTCTTTAAGAATGATTGGATACAATGCAGATCCATGGTATAAAGAGAGGAAGAGTGTGGAAGAAACTGAGATAGTTGCTCTTTCTCTTTTCTTCTTGCGCAAGTAAATAATGTGGATTGGGAAACTATTAGCGATCGGTGCATTGGGTGTCACAAGCATTCATGCACAAATGACAAACACGACTATCCTTGGTATCTTGAACACAACCCAATTGAGTCCAGCTTATAAGTTTGTGCAGCTCTTGACATCCAATGCCACTTACCAGCCTATCTTGGATCTTTTGTCGGGGCCTGGTAACATTACTGTGTTTGTACCGTCCGACCAAGTTTTCGAACAGCTCCAGAGCAACATGACCAGTGGTAGCAGCAGCGGTGACAGCAACGCGAACTCTTCTTCGTCGACGTCTCAAGGAAGTTCTGCAATGGCCATGCTTCAACAACAATCCGGTAATAACAATAGCAGCAGCTCGAATGGTGGTAACGCGACTGTCAACCCGTTCACGCAAGGCTCGCTCCAGAACTACAGTGTCTTGGATGTGATCCAATACCATATCGTGAATGGCAGTTATGACCTCAAGGATTTGAATCAGTCTTCAGTATTGCATACTCTCTTGACGAACCGAACTCTGGATAAGAACGGTCTCGGCATGCCAGTTGTGGTGCAGAACAATGGGACGACCAATAATAACAGCTCAAGTTCTTCGGGTGGTAACAGCAACAGCACCAGTAGTCAGTATGTGATTGGAGAACATGGCTATGTCATGGCTGCTCAGAGCAACGGTACCACCACCACACAAGGCGGCAACAACAGTACCTCGCAGAACAACACTGTGGTCAGTTACACTGTTGGCAATGGAAACACGTTCGCCAATGTTACGCTCTATGATATCAGGGCCGCTAATGGTGTCCTTCATATCATAAACAACGGTAATACGCGTCAATCTGTCCTTTTGATAGTTTCATTAATCACATCTCTTACATATCATAGTCCTGATTCCTCCTGGCAAGCCTTCTGAAGTAGTCCAAAACGTCTCCCAAATCTCGACCCTTGGAAAGTTGTCCAAACAATTCCCGAACGTCACTAACGCTATTGACAATGCAGTCAACGTAAGTCTATCCGTCCCGAAAACCAAACCTGCACAGTTTTTCTTTATGTCCAACACAAAAACATGGCATTAGATCACCGTCTTTGCTCCAATCAACAAGGCTCTTCAAAGCATGAATACAAGCAATGGCATGAAGATGCTCAAAGTCGTTCTGCACCAGTTCCAGCAGCAGCAGCAGCAGCAACAAGCCCAACAATTGATTCAGAATTATATCGTTCAAGGCGTCTATTATGCAGACAACTTGACACAACTTGCCACCCAAAACACCCAAGTGCAAACCGTGGGTGGTTCGCCTTTGACTTTTACTCCGTTGAACCAGACCACTGTTAGAGGTAACCGAGGATCTCAAGAGTTGATAAACAGGGGAAGACTCAAATGGACCCTTGTATAGTGAATAATACCGCCACCGTTGTCAAACCAAATATTCTTTTGGACAACGGTGTCATGCATCTAATTGATCATGGTAAGCGGATCGTGTGTAGGAAATAGAGACACACATAGACTAAGTGGCCTTCTGTTAGTTTTGACTCCTCCACAGCAGGGCGGTCAGGGTGGTCAAGCAGGTGGCGGTCAACAAGGTGGACAAGGAGGTGGCCAACCCAGTGGTCAAGCAGGTGCCCAGCCAAGTAGTCCGTAAATTGCCAGATAACGCCAGATCTCGTTGTATCAATATAAGTTAGAAGCTTTCTCCAGTACAGCAATCAGTAACAAATCTTTTGGTTTTTTTATTGTTCGTGTATGTACAATCAGATGTCATTTCCTTTTTTTACTGGTTGGTGAAGTTGGCCTTGCGCTTCTCTGCAAAGGCAGACATGCCTTCAATTTGGTCAGCCTACAGTGAAAATCGCTGCTCAGTATATCTGAATTTAGCAATAACCAGGGTGGCTGTCGCTTACCGTGCCGAACAGCGATTGGAACAAGACACGTTCCCATCTGAGACCAGCAGAAAGAGGTACTTCGAATGCTACAATTTCATATTCTTGTTTTAGTAAATCCATTCTCAAATAATCTCACTTGTTTGATAGCAACATACATTTGTTGATAAGTTCCTTCGCCATCTGGACAGAAGGTTGGCTCATGCTGGCAATAATTTCGCCAGTCTTGACAGCTTCATCCACCAATTGATCAGGAGGAGTGACCTTGCTGACGAGACCTAAAAGATACGAAATCAGTCGACGTCCCCCAAGTCAGATTACTTGTTGCATTATGTACCCAAAGCAAGGGCTTCGTTGGCGCTGAGATTAACAGAGCCGGTAAGCACCATCTCCATAGCCTTAGACTTGCCGACAGCCTTAACCAGACGCTGGGTACCACCGGCACCTAGTCGATAATTATATCAGCTTCCGCAGACTTTTTTCGACGTTATCTAGTGAACTTATTTACCTGGGATGATACCGAGCTTAATCTCTGGCTGACCAAAGACTGCCTTCTCGCCAGCATAGATAATCTAAGACGGGTCAAAGTTATAAGTAAAAAGCGTCTGTCTTTATGCACGTTACACCAGACTTACATCGCACATCATCGCCAATTCGCAACCCCCACCAAGCTAGACGGAAGGATGTGTCAGCGGAATTCCACGGTTCTGCTCAAATTTAGTCCATTATCTCTCCAGGCAACTTACAGCATAACCGTTCACAGCAGCAATGATAGGCTTTCGGATCTCAGTCATTTTAGCCCAGTGGCCCAAGAAGTCAGTCTTGTAGGTTTCGACAAACTTGTTGTCCTTCATTTCCTTGATATCAGCACCAGCTTATCGTCATGAACAGCTGTTAGCACGTAAAAGGGAAAAGGACATAGTTATCTATTGTTCTTACCAGCAAAAGCCCTTTCAGAGCCAGTGATGACAATAGCACCGATGTTCTTGTCAGCGTCGTAGGCGCGCAAGGCATCATTCACCTCCACAAACAAATCATTGCACAACGCGTTCAAAGCCTTGGGACGGTTCAGTGTGATAAGGCCGACCTTGCCCCTGGTCTCGGTGAGGATGTGAGTGTAGCTTCCCGTAGCACCAGCTGCAGCCGCCTCTGCAAAGGCAAGGAGGGAAAAATCATTGTGTTATTATACATATATTTACTTCTTGGTACGAGTAGCATAAAAGGGTATAGGAACTTACGGCGCAGAATAGCAGCGCTGCTGAATGAGCGTACAGCCTTTTGCGCAGAAAGAGGTTTGACAATGGCAGGGCTAATCAAGTTCTTGAACATGACGAACGACAAGCTAAGCGAAAAAAGAAGCGAAAAGAAAAGTAACCGCGTTAAGTCGTCGGCAGGAGAAAAATCAGGCTAGCGGGAGGCTCTCGTACAGACCGTCACCGCCAAGCGTGAGAAAAAAATTACAGGACTTGAACTGGGTTTTCGCGTAAATTACAGTTGACAAGATGTATTCAAATTTGAGTAACTTTCTCATGTATCAAAGCGGAAAGAAGTCTTTACCTCGGGGCGAACAGTGCTTCCGCAAGCGATTTGATTGATAAAGAATGAGGACTTTCGGGGTGATGGATGCTATACCATATAAACGTCTTTTAACGACTATAACGCATGCCACATCCCCCTAATCGTCCCAAATCCTCCAACAGAAACAAACAAGGACTAGCTTTTTATGCGAAAAATGACAGTTTCGAGCAACGCAATCATTTCTTCAAAAGCCAATAGTCCTTTTCGAGACACATCGTCGCGATATCCGATTCGAACCAAGCTGTTGGTGATAATACCTGCTTATAACACGGCTTCTTCAGCATACCGCATTTCTGACATATTAATCGAGACTCAAAAATGGATTGATTTTATATAAGCGACATTTTTGCTCGATTTATACTGTTTCAAGCATTTCTTTCCTTGGGTCTTGTCACTGGTGTATAGTATTGGAGTGTGAAGCATAACAGCACTAAATAGAGGATATGGTTAAAAATGATGACAATACCTGCCAACGAGAGAACACCAAGGGAGCACGTGATCGACTTGGCTACGGAGTTAGCTAAGTAACAGGAACAATGCACCTGAGATGTCGGATACAATATACAGATACAATTCTAGCTTTCCTGTATAACTTTGACGGAAGCCTTCTTCTCTTTTCTACGTTAAAAAAATAGCCGTGCGGTGTATGTCGACATGAATGGTATGCATATCTTTTTTTCTATATCGACAATTGATTCTACTAACTGAAAAAGTGCATGTACGCTAGTCGCCAAAGGGAAGAACGCTAAACATTAGTATCCTTTAAGGAAACCGTCATGTACTATTCTATACTCACCCAGCACAAGAGTACCTGCTCCTGTGATAGTGCCTAAATTCGTCCACGTGCGTTAACTTTGATACGATATACATGAGGACACCTTCATTCCGTACCGATCATGTACTGAAGAATCTGCAATTTGATGCCTTCCATTTGTTGCTTGAGAACTCGTATTTCATTCTCAATCTTATCATCCGTTTTCCGTAACCGTTCGTGTTGTTCTATGGTTTCGTCGCGGATACGCCCTTTCTCCAAGTTCAAGTCCAAACGCACGCCAGCTTGACTCCGTACAATCTCTTCCTGCAAGGCTTTGCGCAGCTTTTCGATCTCTGACTTCAGCTTCTCGTTCGCCGTTTTGACCTCTGCAACATCGCGTCGTTCCATTTGTTGGATTTCAGCCTTTAGTCTTGCAAAATCTTCCTTGTATTGACGAATGGTCTTGTGATTTATGTCTTAGTCTTAAATTCTCCCAACGCAGACAAAATGTCGTACCTGTTCTTGGTCGGCTTTGCTGACGAGGTCCGCTGTGACATTGCTCGTACTAGCCAAAACGTGTATTGTTTAGAGACAGAGCCATTTTTCGTTACTAACCAGTGATGCTCCGTTTTTTATCACCTCTCGTCTACGACATCGTCGAGGGCATTGATGACAGCCCGTGCCTGTCGAGCCGAAAAACCTTCCCGCTCCAGTAATTGTGCAAACCGTTCGGCATCGAAAACTGGCATGGCAGCACGTATCCGAGATTTCTGCGCGTGGCCGTCCGTCCGACTACGTAAGTATCGCCGTAACACTAGTAGCTGCGAATGTCGACAGGTTTGCTTTTGGCCAGGACCTTTTTCGAAATTCGCGGACGATCAGCATGACGGTTGCTGTTTTTGCTCATCGCAAACACCACAAACCTGCAGTGTTCAGGAATCGCAAATGCAGCCTACTGCGATAAAAGCTTAATGACATTATGCGGAAGTTGATGGAAATGTGCTTAGGGCTTGATGGCAAGACGTGAGCTTTTTCGGACAGGGATGTCCCACGGAGTATGAACCGCAAATGGATCCGTTAAACGGCGCGTGGTCTGTTGGGTTCACAACATATGGAACACTTCTAAATTGTGTACCTTATACACTGCTCGTTGTTTTCCATGATCTGTCAAACTCCTTAGCAAATCAAACAAGGCATATCAATGTCGCCGGGAAAATTTGGGTCACGTAGGCCACATACACTTTAATCGATTCTGAAATTACCGCACTCCTTCTGAAGACTGTGCACGACGATCGTAGTTTTGAGTCATACTCAAATGTAGCAGTGTATGTTTTCGATACACATCTTTTCCGTATTTCCCTCGTATTCTTCGATATTTGTCCATATTTTAGCAGCACTTCTGCCCAAGCATGATTTCCGTGGCCCGGTCAGACTGCTGTATGCAGGTCAAGAAGGTGCCGGTCTTTTTGACGATGTTGAGCCATCTGTCAATGAATCAATCATCCACACAGCAGGTACAGGTATGAGCAAGGATCATTCATTGACGGTCAGAGGATAGAATTAAGGAGCGTGACCGAAAATGAGCTAAAAATACGCTGCTCGAAGCAAGAAGGATTTGAACAAGATTTTGTCAGTAAAAAAAATAAGCCAGTTTCTGTATGCTTTGTTTTGCCTTATAACCTGTCCGAGAAGACAATGTCACCTTCATTCCATCTCATTTTCCAGAGCCAAGTTTCAAGTAAGCCAACAGTGTATAACTAAATCGAGGAGCCTGAACCGATGTCAACGATTAGCATTTTTGGTCAATCAATTCAATTAATGGAAATTCGTTCTGCTACCAGTATTTGCTATTCGTTTTCTACGAAAAAAGCGGATTCGATCGCAATTGACAGTTTCCTCTTTTCTGGCATCTCCGGTAAAATTACGGTAGACGAAAGTCTAAAGGTTACCCTCATGGATGCATGGGGATGTCATCGCCTTATTGCTCTGGTCAATAATAGGAACACAATTATGCTGTCACCTTTAACAGAGAAGTCACTAGTTGTCTAATCTACACTACCAAGGTTGCTGGTAATAAATCAACAATTCCAGGAAATACGATTACGACCACCACAACAATACCCGGCACTGGATTGATCATGAAGATAACGTCGTTCGGCTGTTCTGCAATCAGCAGCTCGAGCCTCATTCTATACGAATAACGATTGCTTGAATGAAGTGTAGCAAACGCTCCTTCACCCGTAACAGTTTATGCATACAATCTTATCCATCGTCAAAGGCTTTTCTTTCACTTGATTCGATGCACAATTTACGTATTTATATTCGGATGGTCGAGCAACTACTGCTCTTCATGCAGTAAATGCACCAAAATTTGCAAGCCTGACGTTGGTACTTCAGTCTGGTCCGCTTCACTAGCACTACTAGTTGGCCAACTGACCCAGATGGCAACAGAAGTTGAATGAGATAGCTGTTCCTCTAACGGCTTTAAGGCACCGCTTCCTAAAAATAAGACAGGAGACAGCAGCGCTCACACTGATAGTAACGTTAAATAGAGGACGTCCGTTCACGTCGTTAATTTTCATTGCGTCGGGCAATCCTTACCTCCATCAACATCCAGTTTGATAATAACGTTACTTACGATACTCCTATGTCTTTCCGAGAGGACAGCAAGACCAATCGCTATCAATACTTCTGTATCGCTTTAAATATAGCAGCAGAAACTCAAGGGTAGCCTTATATCCGGTGACCTACACTTTTTGCGCACGCATTTCTTCTATGGTAGTGCTTTTGCCTCTGCCACTCAAGAGCCAGCTTTTTCTCTTTTTATACTGTGCCGACCAACCGTCGTGGCGTCGAAACCGGGGCTTCAGTAAAGCCCCTTGTCTCACTGTATTCATGGCATGCTTGCTATTTTTGTCTAAAGTAATAATTATCACTAAAGAAATAGAGTCCGTCTCAAAAATGTTTGCCAAATTTTAAATTACGGTTTCTCGCCATCCACTGCTGCTACATATGCGAAACTTTCTGGATATGTAGTCAACCATCACAAGTCTTATATAGTCGCTTTTCGTTCAGAACGCGGCCGGCTATGGTAACCTTGTCATAACAGTAAAGATAAGGTACCCAATTTTATTTCTCGTCGTAGATTCGGATATCGCTTCTCATTCCTCAAAATCGCTGGCGTCCTGATTTTGAGATAATAAGGATTTGTCTAAAAAGACTTCGGGTAGAATTGAGAGGCCGCTGGCGTTCAGGTTGGCCAGCCGAGCTTCCAGGTAAGCTCTCCGGTATGTTACGATTGCCGAGAATCATGCAAAATGCTGAGTCCATTTCCTGTTCCGTACTTCAGACCCATGAGTTTTAGATCTCTGGCCACCGTAGCCTTAGAAGCGGCATATTCGGTGCCTTCCAGAAAAGTCACGACGTGTTTGCATGAAGTTGGCAAACCTTCCGCGTTGCGTTGGGCCACGAAATTCTGGACCATGAGGAGGTATTCCCTCGGGATGACCGTCTTTGGTCCCCTCAATGGCACCGACAAATCAGGCTATTTCTCCTCATCGTACAACTCAACCGCAGTCGCTGCCATGCGTGAACTGACGCCAGTGAACTTGGCTAAAAGGTCGCGGGCGCCCAAGGTCGTGACGAAGTTGCCCGCTTCTATCCCTTCTGTCAAAGCTTGGTAAACCCTTTTAAGAGTGACCCAGTGATCACGGTTAAGTCGAGCTCCAGAGTGCGTTAAATGGTCAGATGGAGGCGTCATGAGGCGAAAAAGTGCGTTAGAAAGCTCAGGATCTCAAGAATGCGAACATAAATAAGAAAAGTGTCGCAGAGAAACAAGAAATGAACTTCCATAAGAAAGAACTTTTTCGAGTCAAAAAATTTGGCAAACATTTTTGAGACGGACTCTAAATGGCCTATTTCTGCGAATTTCGAACAGGTTGATTCATTAACAAGTTAAGGTATGTCGCCGTCTTACTCGGCGACGTAATTTGCTCTTTTAAATGCGATGGGGCGTTCGTTTTGATTCTGGGCCATATAGAGGAAAACCGTGCGGAAGTTGATTGCAGCCATGACGTCTCTGTTCCATACCATGCTGCATTTTTTGCATATGAGCACAGCATGTATTTTGTTACCATGGGCTCGTCCTTCGTCACCATCTTCTCGAGCGTG
>JSYX01000627.1:0-20064 GCA_000787465.1 Thermomucor indicae-seudaticae | reverse complement strand
TCTATCTTGTTACAGCGCAAATCAGGTTTCTTAGTTGATGTAAACTAGCATTCCTAGCTAGTGCAAATGTCTCTTCAAAATACAGTAGCAAAAGCTAGCTAAAATATTAGCCAATCGGGATAGCAGAGGAGGGGCAATTCAGAAGAAGGCAGCGAGTTTTGCGAGATCGCAATTTCATTGGCTGCACCAAAAATTTGACTCAGAAAAGGTAAAACATCGTCAGCATACCATTTTTGGATGACAGCGAAAAATCTCTCTCCTCTTAACCATAGACCCCGTAATGATTCGTGCGTATTGATACTGTGCAATCAACACAATATACGATGTTTATAGTACTTCAGGTACCACTATTGGAAAACGCCAATGGAAAGACAGCCACGCACGGTTCAGTTAACACACACGGCCAGGCTGACAGAAATCTGTGTAACCATCAACGGACTGAATAACATAATCTTTAAACGTGGTCTTCCAACGGCCCGGCTATCTTTCTTCCTTCTTTTCTTTTCCATTTAATCATCATGACGGATCCAATTATCGACTGGATACTACACAACGACGACTGCACGATAAACCCTTCGCTGGAACTGCAAGTCCACGAGAATATTCCCAGCATGAACGACACCAACCTCTTTGATATCATGTTTAACGATGGAAGCTCAGCATTACTGGAGAGCGACGTTCCACAACCAAGTTTAACAGAAACGACATCGGGAGAAATGACGCAAGCGCCTGCGAAATCGGACGCCAACAAAGAGAAGCAGCGTCCAAACATGATGCCCACAGCTGGGCGCCTGGACTTTCGAGTATCCAAATCCACTGACGATTACCCTACGGAGTCGCAACTGAAGAATATGACCTCGAAGGAACGTCGTCAGCTCCGGAACAAAATATCAGCACGGAATTTCCGAAATCGCAGAAAGGGTACTACTATACATGCAGGACAAATAGGGGAGAGAGTGGCTAACTACTGGTTATAGAGTACATTACGACGCTTGAAGAGCAAGTGGAGCAGTTGAAGACAGAAAATGGACAATTGAAACTCAAACTTGGATGGATGCAAAACAATATGGAAAAGTTACAGAAAGAGAACGAACAGCTTCGATTAGACCTTCTGTTCCTTCGTTGTTATCACCAAAACACCACTAGCTTATCTCCTTTCTTGACGTCGTCGTCTTCTTCCGATGACACGACTCTCTTTTCGTCATCACCTTCCCCTCCGACCACCATGCTTTCTCATGCTACCATACCCCGCTGGGATTTGCCTCGTATCCTTGGCAAGGATCCCTCACCCGTACAGACGAATTATGGCGAATTACTTTCAAGATACCCACTTTTAGGTCCAGCACTCATGTCCATTGTCATCAGCCATACCATGACCATGAGCGCCAACGACCTGCTCACGCTAGAACCTTCGATCGACAGCAAAAAAGACAGACCGTTCATACCTCACCAACTCGGACTCAAGCAGAAGCCATCATCATCACCGCCCGTTTGGCAACTTTTGTGGTCGACCATGCGGGAAAACACAGAAGAAGGGCGTGAGAAAAAGGAGGAGAAGGGGAACAGCAGATGCAGCCTGCTGTGTCGTACTGAGAACCTGCCAGCATTACGGCGAAAGTTTTGTGACATGGTAATGCAGGCGCTTTGTGCATGGCTGGGTCAACACAGTAGCAGCTACCGTTCACGACCTCTGGAACAATGCGCCTAAGTTTTTTTGTCTTTATATCTGTGCATCAGTTTTGCTTTTTCATTGATTTGTGAATACATAAACAAATGATCGAAATTTCTAGACTATGCATGAGTCCGTATGACTATTACTACTTGGAGCATGCACAGCTGGTTTGTTCAGTCGCAGCATCGCTGCCACAGGCGCATCCAGAACCGCATTGGCATCCATCGTCCCTACTAAAACATGGAGTTAGAGCGTCCTGAAAAAACGGACAGAGCTTTGACACCCAGACAACATACGCTCCCGCTTTGCAAGAACACGTCTTTTCGGCGCCACATTTGCAAACTTGGGCCGTGCATTGGCATTTACCGGGAGCGCAAGCACAAGAAGCACCGCAGCATTGAGGTTCACCCATGGTTGATGTTGAGTACAAGATACAAGTGAAAGGAAGAGATGAAAGAAAGACAGGAAGACGCGCTTTTTTATCCCCAACTCAAAATAAGGTTCGAGGCATGTTTCGCCTTAAAGTTCGTGCCTGAGACCCGGTTCAGATCTGTGGCTTTTTCAGCCACCGGAACAAGTATGTTTTCAGAGTATATGAACAGATGAAGGGCATAAGGCGTATGCCCCGTTGTATCCATGCGTACTTTAGCGGCCAGTACAATGGATATAGGCTTGTACTTAGGTCTAAGTGACGCAGGGGTTGTTTTGCCAAACTATCCTCATCTGGATAGGAACATTGGATACCTCTGTTACCACTGTGAATTCCGTGAAACAAGCTGATGCCACATAGAAAGTTATAAATACGATGTAGGATTGGACATACTAAAGGATACCTTTCAGTATCACTGGTTCTTGGTCTCCTTATTATCGTTGTGATATTTCAACCACCAGAGCGTTAAGTGAGCGAATAATAAGCAGCGGGAGACATGGTGCAGACAATTGCCAGTAAAGCTTCTCATTTGCAGAACGTTCATCCCGCGAATCTAAAGCTCCATTCCCAGTTGGCTCTTGTAGACGGGTTGTTTCTGTCACCTAGCAAAAACACAATTCAGGGCAGCCGTAACTGTCACACAGGGTCTGCGTTGTGATGATGGGAATGAATCATGTAGTCTATGCTACCTCGTCTTCCAAATGTGACATTCCGATTGCCACACTGGACATGGATGCGGATCGGGTAATCATTCGCATGCGCAAATCTTTGGCCTCGGGTAGGATCGGATGTAGTTGCAGCTACCTCGGCAGAATCTTGCAAGCCGGAAGACACTTTTGCCATACCAGATAGTGTCCACTCTACGAACACGAGCTACGACGCTAACGAGCTTGTGCTCAGGAACACTGACCGCGACAAACAATAGCTGAGTCAATAGGGGCGACGGGAAGCGCATATGTCAACAGAAATGGTTATCAAACTCAACGATGTCAAGCCCTCCTGAAAAGCTCATTTTTATCCCCTGGTTTCGTTGTATATTATACGTTTCAAGAATCATTGTTATACAAAGTTAGTCTGAGCAGAAACAGGATTCTACCCTGGTAAAAGACGACACGAATTAAGATGGATTCCTCTTATTGGGCGTGCTGGTCGTACCGGCGTTTTCAAAGATGCTGCATAGTATTCCGTCCGTTGTAATATCTCAGACATGTCCCACACCATATAGGCACGAGCAGCCATATTACGAATCTCAGACAGTATATGAGTGTAGATCTCGAGGGGCTGTTTGAACCTTGATCTCAGCATTGTCGCGCGCAATAACAGCAGAATCCGAATCATTGACGCGTAAATACTACTACACGTCCTGCCTTGAATACCAACCCAAGCGCAATTTACTAGAGAGAGGGAGGAGGGGGGAAGGCTAGAAGAATGCTGCATTCAATTGGCGACATATATGAAGCTCATTTTTTCTTGGACCAATCAGAACTGCCGCACTAAAGTAGAAAGGGGGTTTCTTCCCCAATGTTAACGTGTCCTATCCAAGTCTGCGGTTCATCACGTCATGGGGGGAGACCCTGAGGTGTTGTCTCTGCGTATATATAAGCAATCAGTGATCGATCATTTCCATTTTTTTTAATTGCTTCGTTACGACAATGCAAGAAACTGTCTCGCGCCCTGCGACAAGGCATACGGATTACGACTTCTGCCCTGGATGTGGTGTCGACGTATCAAGATTCGCTCACGATGACCATTGCCCTTACGCTCGTCGTTAATGTCGTCATTTTTCTTTTTACCTAAAGCTATGCTGTCCCTCTTTTAGTACCTGTACACACACATTCACGCACACGCACACACACTCGCACTCGCACACACACACGACGCCTTTTGTATATGTGCATGAAAGCAGAAACCTCCCTGGTGGCGGTCCCTCTTTTCTATCTATTCTGTATATGTTTTCTTCCTTTTTCTGTAAATGCGCGCTCGCTGTTTTTCGTTTTTCTCTCGCTATCTCTGTTACATATGCACTCCCAAAGACAGGCTCTATGGTTTTTATATATACTTTTGATCTTGCAAATTAAAGTTTCCATCAATATGTAATATTGTTTGCATTCCTTATTCGGTAAAATCATGTTAATTATGGCTCGCTCCAGGCGGGTTCTTCTCTTTTTACAAGGGATGTGAGGGAAGGGGGTTAAGAGTGATCTTTGGACGTCTTTCGTTTGGTACTGGTACTAGTTACAAGGGTTTGAGGTTGATGTAGCGTAGCGACTTCTTTTTGCAGCAAGATTTTCTCGACCCAGTGTTCCCTGGTTGCCTTGGTAGAGGTATAAAGCGTGATAGGTGGAGACCCGCCCCGCCCATGATGATAGAATATGATACCGTATCCCTTGATGGAGGATGAAGTAGAAGTTGAAGGTATTATTGAATCTTGAGACGGACTTGGACTAGCAGCGCCATTCCCTGTTGCTGACGATTTGCTGCGCTGATGCTCTGGATCAACCACGGAGAGTGACAAGACGCCAAGTGGAATAGGCTACAGTGAAACAATGAGTATCGTATATAGACCCTCACACTGCCTTTTGATCGGACCTTTCGGAATACTTTGTAGTGCTCGATCTTTTGACTGTGCTTGACTTTGGCCATCACGAGATAATGATCAAATAAGAACACTTGAACCTCGCTGGATGACGAGTCAGCTGGACTTTTGCCTTTCCGCTTCATACGTCCTTGCATAATCAATTGCCGCTCTGGCTCCAGGAGCTGAAGGTCCTAACATGAACTCGGCGGTTAATAATCCTAAGGTTTTGGTAGAGGTTAGAAGAGTACCTACTACAAAGACATTGGTCGATTTGAAGCTTAATCTCGCGTCAATGAGCTGTAGCCGAAACGACTTCTCTGCGATGCCGGTTTCTTCGTCAACACGCTCCAATAAGCGACTGATCATTTCCATCGCTTGCGGTATTAACTCGAAATCCGGGTTGCCTTGAGGTGTCCGCTTCAATATTTCACGCAGTAGCAGGTTGTAGCGACCAAGGCGGGTAGTCGGCTTTGTGAGATAGCCATTCAGTTCCAGTCGCCTGGACTCTGGTTTTCGTTCAGTTTCCTGTATTCGCATACATAGCTCAGCCCCATGCGTTTCATTCGCATCAAGGACGCATGGCGTACCTCGACAAAATGAGCAAATCTGTTGTTCCGGATCTTTTCTAGCTCAAAGTAATGTTTTCCAACCACTTGATGGGCGCCATAGGCGATATACGGTTCGAATTCGCAGATAAAGGATAAAAGAATATCTCCAATGGTGTCGATGACGTCCTGCTTTTCGCGCCTGTCGATCAGGGCAGAAGCGAGTCGTGAATTGACTTTCTGTATGTCTACTAAGTTCCAGAATATCTCATGCACGACCTTTTCCCTTCGTTCGGCTGGCGTGATTACATCGCTTGACATTAAAGGCTTTATCCAGTGCTATTGCGCTCTTTGTGAATATGCGGGTCATCCACTTACACAGCAAACTCTTTACCTTTTCTACATATTCAAGGTCTTTAACATAATCTTCCTCTGTGTATATCAGTTCATATATGCATTCTTGTCTTTTCCTCTCTTCAGGCGGCGTAGCTGTAACGACGTCCTTGGGGACAGAATGGATCCACAGCGTCTTCTCGTTGTCCTTCATTTCTCTCTGTTATACATCTCTGGCGACAAAATCAAAGCTTTATCATACCGTTTACCTTGTCTGAAGCTGTGGAACAACTCTGCGAACGCTATACATTACAGCAAATTTAGCACCACACTGTTTCTTTCTGTGTAGCGGCTTGAAAACCTGCATACTTTTCTCATGGCATTAGGGCAGGCTGCAGAATAGCACAACTGGTCAGGGCGGCAAGTAGGAGAATAACAAGGCGTTAACGTCGTTAAGACACCAACAGCTAATGGGACATCACTCTCTGTGCAACTGCGTAAGCCGAAAAATTTCTGTGTGTACGTACACCCCATTTGCTTTACTCACCTTTTTGTTTTCGAGCCAATTCAACAGTGTCTTCGGTGAACCGATAGAATTCACTCGGTGAGTCCAGTAACCAGTGTTCTCGGTGAACATCGTGGAACAAGTCGTGGGCTTCCAAGGCTCTACCAGCCATTAAAGCTCGGTTGCGGTCATGGCTTTCTTTGGTTGGTGCACCAGCGATGATATCAAGCAGCCGATCCTACAACGAGATCGTGAGCTTCTGGCAGTGACTTTGGGCTAGAGCATGCCATACCACAATGTCTGTTCCCGTGAAAAGGTAGTGGTACTCTACGCCATCGCGAATAACCGACTCTGGTACAATCCGACTATACAAATGGGACGCAAGATGAGAAAGCAGCGCAGTGCGGTTTGTTTGCTGCCGACAACAGTCTTGATGCGTAAGTGAAGAGTCTCCAGATAACGTTCGTGCCGAGTCTTCGCTGCTGCTTCGTACAGGGAGAGACATCATTTCGTCTTCGCCATCCTCCTCGTCCTCGTCTTCCTCTTCTTCCGATAGTGCCAATGCACCGGCTCCAGGGTGCTCAAAGAAAGGTCTCGTGCTGCTGTTCGGCACTGGAGAAGAAACAGGGCTGCTGACGATATTCTCATAACGCTTTTGGGATGTGTCGACAGGCGATGGCGTAGGCAGTTCAGCCTTGGGTATCAAGGGAGAAAGAGGGCGCTGCAGAGGTGAACCTGGATCCTGTTCTCGTTGCTGTTCGTAGAATACAGTCGTAGCAGCTAGACTTTGTTTTCTGACTGGAAGTTGCTGGCGCTCGTAGCTCTTTATCACGTCTTCTGGTATCTGCGGGGACGGTGATGGTTGTGGACGTCGTATAGCATAGGCACCTTGGTGTCTGTAAGGATGATTGTGTGAAACCGGTTCGCCTATAACAACTGTTGGCTTGGAGCGGGACATGCTAAGGAACAAGTGTGGAAAAGGTGGATTGAAAATCCTTGTCCACGTAATAATCTTTACCTGATTAAGGCCTTTTGCTTCTCAGACAGCAAGAATGATGTACTCTTACCCGCCATCGGTGCTCAACAGATAGTGTGCGTACCGAATTTGGCTACGCTCGATCTGAATTCGGACCTCATATTGCCACAAGGATACTGGAGCACATCCAATCAATATGCAACATACAAAATAGCGTACATGTCTTTGCCAAGAGTGCATTTCAACTTTATCAAATCAGCTACAACAGAGTCGGGATGCTCCTAATAAGAAACCCGAATGAGCATGGACATGAAGGATCTGCTGGCTTCCTTGGAATGAAAATTTGTAACGCAAGAAACTTTCATTATGACCAAGTTACACATCAATTAGACGCACTCTTGTACCTTTCTTTTCTCAACACAAGGGTAATTACTTAGGGAGCCGCTTATCTTTCTTTCCTAGCTTATGCTTCCCTAAGCTCCTTTTACATGCAACATTTGTTTCAGAAATCGGCGGTCTTGAATTCAATATGCAGATCTCGTTATCAGAACGATTTTCAAAATACTTTGTACGACCGATGACGAAGCAGAATCGGAAATTGATCCGCGTAATTCCAGCCACACATCCAACATCTCACGTTACGCAAACAGTAATAAGCTACCACACTATAAAAACCATAGACCGTTTGGCAGATTATTTTGCTGTGTCCGAGGCGAAGTTTCTGGATAATGACATAAACTTCTGAATGCGCATGCACATAACCAGCTTCCTTGTCCGCGTCGCAAAGACTTTTTCGAGCGCTTAATTGCTGCTGTGCGACTCTCAAACAGAATGACACGTGAACCGTAACTGAGAGAAAATAAGGTTTCTGTAACCAGCTTTCCACTACCGCTTTGACAGTGATAGTGCTTATGATGCAGAATCTGCTGAAGAAAATTCGTGTTGGTGGCGAACAGCAGAGTGAGAAGCATTCCGGCGAATGTCGTTGATAATCATTTGCTAATAAGAGACTTGAAGATGTTCAGAAAAGAATACTAATACGAATTTATTAGACAGTGGAACGTCGCACGCGGTGAAACCTGGTAAGAGGACGCCCAGTGAATTGGTCGCAGCAGACAAATTTCACCTGGTGCCTCAAAAAAGAGGAATTATTACCAGCAACTGGTATCTGAAATTGGCTAGCATATTTCTCGAATATCAGGAGGAAGCGCTGATTTTGGACAGTGTCCAAAGGTTACTGAAGCTACTACATTGGCACGTGAGCTGTGAAATAAGTTTGAACCTGTGTAGCGGATCGTGGCTGGTGCGATCTGTTGTCATGTTGCCCCTGGAATTTCGTAAGCCAGTACTGTGCTACAGAGAGATACTCTCGCCGAATTGTCATCCTACTAATTCCCTGCTACGTCGCAAGAGTTATAATCTCTGCATTTTGTCTTGAAGAATCCACGGCCAACAACAAGAAGTCTTCAAACCGACCGTTGAATAAATCGGAAAATGGTACTCGTTCTCGCGACAAATCGCGAGTAAAAGAACACAACATTACTTGGATAAGCTAGCCCTTCGTCTCTCTAAGGAAGAGGACGACGAATGAAAGGGCTTGGATCTTGACAGGTGGTGGCTCTGATGGCGGACTTACAACGATTACCGGAAAAGGGTCTGACATGAATCTTTTACTGCCTGCCATTCGATAAGAACCAACTGCCTGTCGTTTGTCGTTTGTAATGTCAGTGCAACGCTTAAAGAAAGCGTTGAATATCGATTTCCCCAGCCAAGAGCAGCTTGAAAATCTTCGGTACTACAAGTATGCTTCCGTCGACAAGTCCTATGTCACAAAATATGTGCTCTCTCATTATTGGAATTGGGCCATTACTCTCTTTCCAATGTGGATTGCGTAAGTTGGACAAAGAGCCATTCGAACGAACAGGCCCACTCATTACAGACGAAACAAAGTCCGAACCTCATTACCTTGATCGGGCTGGGCTTTACGGCCGTTAACGTTCTCTTGGTATTATATTACGTTCCGGACCTCGGAACGGAAGCACCGAAGTGGATATACTTTAGCTTTGCAGCGGGTCTTTGGCTGTATTCGACGTTTGATAATGTGGATGGCAAGCAAGCGCGGCGTACAGGGACATCTTCTCCGCTGGGCGAACTTTTTGACCATGGTTGTGATGCCCTCAACACCACCTTTGTAACCATTCTGCAGTGTGCAGCCTTGGGACTCGGGCATACGCACCTGTCTGCCATTATGCTCATGACTACGGTTGCCGGCTTTTACTTTTCGACTGCAGAGGAGTATTACACCAAGGTGCTCTATCTCGGGTACGTCAATGGGCCAACGGAAGGTATCCTGTTGACATGCTTTGCTTTCATTTGGTCAGGGTTTTATGGTACATCTCTTTGGCTTGTTTCTATACTGACGAAGAAATCAGATATTTACTGACGCTTCTGCTGTTTGTATCGGAAAGGTGCTGCATCTTGGCAGGTGCCATTAAGCAAAGGCATTCCTTGGCTGGCACCTTTTTTCCCTGAAGGAACAACAGCTGCTGGTGCATTCGTATGGGCTTGTGTCTTTTTGTTTTTCACAACAGTGTGTCCTGTATGGTAAGTATATAGGCCTGCGACCAGTCAAGAGTATCCTGGCTCACACGTGCCCAAATGACAACCTCAGTCTGTACTCTATATACCAGGTCTGTCGGACAAAGCGTATGGACCCTGTTCATGCTTTTGCCGATGTATTGTTCCCCATTGCTGTGTTCGCGCTGGCAGAATATTGCTGGCTCTTGTCACCGCACACCATCATCTTGAAAGACAAACATCTTTGTCTGTTTGCCATTACAGCAGGAATACTTTTTGGTTTAATGGCATCGAGTATTATTCTGGCTCATTTGACACGTTCGCCATATCCGAATCTCGTATGGGTGGTTGCCCCCTTGGTCGTGATGGCGGTGCTGGTCAACGTGCCGGAGCTTATCGGGGTGTAAGTGAGAGGGGAAGATAATGCAAGCCAGAAAGTGGATCTGGAGCTCACAGGAAGCAAATGGGAATAGACATCTTCTGTCGCCTAGCATGGAGTACTTTTTGTTATGGCTACTGTGTCTTGGTTCGATCAGTTATTACGGCCTTTGGGCATCCTTTGTGATTGATGGCTTCTGTCGCTTTCTGGGAATCCGGTGCCTAGTGATTCGCCGTGCCAAGCCTGTAGACCACGTTGCAGTGGAAGGTATTGTCAACCATGTACTCCCAGATGCAACGTGATGTTCACTCCGGTCTGTATTAGCCATTGACCCCGAAGCTGATGCTCTGGTTATTGCTGAAGAGGAAGGAGATAGCTCCATCATCGGGAAGACCAAGACATCCGGGACACATACAGTACCTTTCACTAATTAATGCACCTCTCTATCCTATTCTTATTGCCATTCGTATACTTTATATTGCATTATTATCCGTAGCATACTATATAGACAAAGTCATGGAAGATTCCCTTCACTGTGAAAAAGTAGAGTAAACAGCATCCAATATATTATGTGTAGTTTGTATTAGAACGATCGATGACGGTGTTTATTAGATTAGAGGTGTGGCCATACTATTAAGAGTGGATTATAAGAAACGAAGACATATAGAGAAATTACTTAGCGCATCACTTGCAAGGGGGGGTATTAGATTAGATTAGGTTAGAAAAGAAGATGAATAAATTAGGGGGGAGGTCTCTCTTTTTTTTTCCGCTGGAAAAAAAGATAGAAGAGCATATAAGGGAATCTATACAAAAAAGAAAAAAATGGGGTATAATAGGCGGGGACCCTAGAAAAGAATTAGGCATGAAAAAAAGTATGTAAAAGCAAAGACAAAAAGAACCAAAAGTAATAATAATAAAAAGAGCATGCGTGTGTCAGATTGTGGGAGTGGTATATATGTCGAGTGGTGGTGTATATATGTGTATAATATGTGTGTGTATAGGTGCGAGTGTGGTGTATACATAAGAAAACGTGTTGGTTGATTAGTTGGTCCAAGCGGCTTGTTGTTGTTGACGTCGACGCTTGTCTTCATGGCGTTGATGCGTCTTCATGTGTTGTGAGAGGTTGTCGGAGCGGGAGAAGGTCTTGTGGCAGTTTGGAAAGCTGCATGCAAAGGGTCGTTCTTGGGTATGGATACGCATGTGTCGCTTGAGATGCTCGAGACGCTTGAACCGTCTTTGGCAGGCGAGAACAGGGCACACGTGCGATTTCTGCTGATCTTCTTGGGAGGAAGAAGATGGTATCTCGGTGGCGGTTGTTTGAGGAGAAGGGGTGTTGTTTAGAAAGAAGGGTTGCTGTTGGCTGTCTTGGTTGAGTAAGGGGACACCGTACGGCATTTGGATGAAGTCTGGTTGCTGAGCTGCAGCAGCAAAGTTCATTTCCAAAGATGCACGTCGGTCGTCATATACGTCAGCGTAGCCAGTTGCCGCCATGTTGCTTGGGCTAGGCACAGTCTGTTGCTGTTGCTGTTGCTGCTGCTGCTGCTTGTTAGCAGATGCTCGGCGTTGCTGTTCCTTTTTGATATGCGTGCGGCAGTGTGCATGGAAATTGTCAGATCGACTAAAGCTCTTGCCGCATCCCGGGTATTGGCACACGTGAGGACGCTCGCCGGTGTGGACAAGCATATGGCGCTTGAGATGCTCGAAGCGCTTGAAGCTCCAGCCGCAGTATGGGTATTCACAGACATGCTTGTGGCGAGTGTTGCTTGCTCGCGAGCTTCGTCTCGAAGGTCTCATGACACGCGGGCTGCCGTTCGTAGGAGAGGTGGTAGTAGGAGGAGCGATCGGTTCGGCCACGGGGAACATAGGCTGCGTAGGCGAAGGCACCGAGATAGGCTGGTAGTAGTCCTCCATGGATGCAGCCGTGCAGGCAGAACTTCGACGATACAGGTCATCGTTCGGTTGGGGCTGAGGGATGTAGTTGAATGGAGCAACGTCAACCGAATACTTGCGCCTGTAATGATGCACCGAGTCGAACAGGACCGATGTCGGCGACACAGCAGGCGTCAATGGAGGCGAGACAACGCTGGGGTTGTAGAAGGGCGATTGATCACCGGCGGGACTGCCAAAGTGGCTCATCGGCATAGTGACAGATGGCAAGAGGTTATCGACACATGGCTGGTGCTGTTGTTGTTGGTCGAATGGCTGTTGACTCTGGTGGTCCAACGGAGAAGGGATGAATGGAAGCTGCTGGGCTTCGGTATCTTCTCTGGCAGGAGACAATGGAAGCTGCTTTGGGTAATAGTCGGCCATCGAATACTGGATGGGCATCGCCGACATGAAGAATTTGTTGTCATAGCCACAGATGTCGTTCTGGACCAAAGGAAGAGTAGAGATACTGGGTAGCTTTTCCATGCGAGGAGGTGTAGCAGGTTGATGTTCCAAAGTCGACATTGGTGATTGGCAATCCATGAATACCACTTCTTTTGACTTGTACTAAGCAAATAGATGAGTGGGAGGATGAAAGACGAGGACGCAAGAAAAGACTGCCTATTTAAAGACCCCGTTGAGCTTGAAAAGGGATCGACAAGCATCAAACTTTCCAAAAATGAGATCGGCATATGAAGCACGCTCCACACTTTATCTGCATTATTTTACTCACATGCACCCCCCATCCCCCACCCAAACACACAAAATTCACCGGACCCCTTATTACTGGACACAGAAAAAGAGAAATCTGGAGGTGTTGACGATATCCATTCAGGGGATGAGTCTATGCTCAACAACTCCTCCTCCTGGTACCATCGCAGTAAGAATCCTTTTGTTCTAGAGTTATTGCCATGTTACAACCCCCCCCCGACAGGACTTGCAATATGTCCTAAACGAGACATCAAAGAATGGCAGTTTTTCATAATGGATTACCATTTTTGTACTATTTTCTCATGCAGTAAAACGAAAGGACCCTGTTTTTGCTTCTGTCCCCCACCCAGGAACCGAACCTGTCAAATCTGCTGTTTGTTCTCTATTCATGGCCAAAGCTTTCTACAATTGGATCACTGCTTCATGTTCTAAGAGATCACCCGAAATAAAGAAAAAGTATTTTATATTTCTGGCACTTTTCATACATCATGATGATGATACGATATTCCTGAAATAACCTACACAGCCAGATCTGCCATGGATACAGTGTCAAAGAATGCCACTTGAACGGGGCAAAGCGTGTGCTCGTGCTGTTTTCCTTCATTTTCTGCTGTCTCTTGATTTCCTCCTATCAAGATTCACGATCGAAATGACCATGCATACGCTGCTTTTTGATTCCCCGAAAAAAAGAAAGCCAAAGATGGCAAAAACCCAGAACAATGAAATGCTCGTGAATGGTGCCCCTTCTCTCTTTGTGTCGGTCAATGAATATAGATTTGCTTGCTCCTGAAGCCCATTTGATCGTGGCTTGAACCCCCGATCCGTAATTGTTTGAATGAACAGGAGAGACATATTGACACCGCCGTGTCATTTGCTGCGGGGGTGTTTGAGCTCGTGTCCTGGTATACCAGAATAACTTACCATGGTTAAATATAGACAAAAGGTTCCCAAAAAAGTTCCGATCCGTTGCCTTGGTCCGCAAAGGAGAGAATTAAGCTTGCAGTACATTGTTCCATTCACATCGTGATTGATAGAAAACGTGTGTTGCACTCACGCCAGTCTGACCAAGTTTCATCAAAGTCGATCACTGTATCACGATGCATTTACCACTCCGGAAACAAATGTTATTGTTGCCACGGATGCAAGATCAAAAAAAGAGGGAACGCAATAAGTGAAAGCAGATCAATGACTCATATCAGAGTTAGAACCAATCACCGTGGCATCGTAAACTACAGTAAGAGATTAGCTCAAATAAACTCAAGTTTCCCACGGCCATTTTTTCCCACTTGTTTTTTTGCTTAGTAACGGAGAAGGTTCGGTTCGCGGATGCTGCGGAATGGAGTGGTGCATCAGTTAATATAAGGCCCCCCTAGAGACCGCGTGAGTTGCAATGGAGGAAGAATCAAAGCGTTTGACCTATGTGGCGTCTCCGTTTCCGCGGGAAAAACTTGCGAGTCTATATGGCGTTGACGTGATCGCTGCAGCCGCGTCATCTGCGATGGTGGCTCCCTTTATTTCCGTTGTCGATCGGTAAGTATACTAAAAAGAAGAGCAGCTCGAAACAGAAGACCAACGGTTCCTTGTCTTTAGCGCTATTATTGAGAACGCAAACGGGAAACGGCCTCTCGGTCAGGGCCTTGTGCATGGTTTCAAGATGGTCTTGACTGAACCACACCGATTTGTTCGGACGCCACAGTTCCAGCTCATTTTTGGAGTTTACTTTAGTACCTATATCACTGCTAATATCACAGATACCACTTGCGAAGCTCAAGGCGTGGCGGCTGGTACAGCGTCTTGGTACAAATTCGTTGCGACTTCGGTCACCAACGTGACGCTCTGCATTTTTAAAGATCGCGAGTTCACCCGCATGTTCGGCACCACTGCCAGTCGACGTCTACCCATCCTCAGTTACGTCTTCTTTGCCATTCGTGACTCCATGACCGTTGCTGCCAGTTTCAACGCCCCTCGTTACGTTGCCGAATGGCTGCAGCAACGACAGATCCTGTCTTCAAGCAAAGATGCCACAGTGGCCGCTCAACTCGCGTGTCCCGCCTTTGTCCAGTTCTGCAGTACTCCATTCCATCTGCTAGGTCTTGATCTGTACAACCGACCTGGAGCCACAGTCGGTCAGAGGCTTGGCTTTCTGCGGAGGGAATATCTTAAGAGCGCATTTGCACGCATTGGTCGTATCGGTCCAGCTTTCGGTATCGGTGGTGTCGGCAACACATACTTTAGAAGCTTTAGAAATAACTTGTTATAGATGTATGTCACTTTTATTATTCTCCTCGTTTCGACTCTTGTAGATATCTGTTCCTGATCTTTGCAATTTCGACACACTATTCCATTAACTGTTATTGTTGACCTGTTGTTTTGTCGCTGCTGCTGGTACGGGTATCGTCTACATTATCAGGTAAGCATTCGTGCTTTTTCTACAGTTTGCTTGTTTCTAGTCAATTACCATGTTGGGTTTCATTATCTGTACCGTGAAGCGATGAGTTCCAACAGTGCCGGCAGCCATAAAGATGTCCTTCACTCGTATACCTTATTCACAGCTGTGCTTCCCACTGCCATGCCTGCACATAGAAAGACAAATGTGTACAACTTGTTGATCTTTGCCATTGCTTTGACGGGGCGTTTGCCTGGTTGTCCCGAAAGCGCTTCCCGTTCTGGATCCTGTGACTCGCTTGGAGATACGCGCACTTTTAGCAAAAATCGACTTTTGTCAAGGAAGAATCTGATCCTATTCCCGCCATGGCCAAAGCACCCACTCCAGAACTGAAAAAGTAGGACAACAATTACAGATGATATTAGCAGCTTCGGATAGGCTCACGATTACTGATTGCAGATTCATGGACAAGCGTCTGCTGCTGCAGCTGAACAACAACCGTAAAGTCACTGGAGTACTGCGCGGCTACGACCCATTCATGAACATCGTTTTGGACGATGCGGTTGAAGAGATTAGCGCATCAGAAAAGAATCACATTGGCATGGTGGTAAGTAACTCTTTTCGAACAAGAAAGAACATCTAGATCAGGACTCATTCACCTTCATCCTGGGCTGGCAGGTTATTCGTGGCAACAGCATTGTTTTAATGGAAGCACTTGAACGAATCTAAAGAGAGACGAGCATACACTCGATACATTGTTTTGTATATTTTGCTATTGATGCTTTCTTCATTTGGCCGATGACGCGAGAAATAAAAGGACGGCGTATCCGACAACATGGATCATGGATTTGCACAGACAGCCAAGATATCAGTCATTTATTGCCGTGTATCCTATTAATTGCGACCGTCTGCTTGTCCTATACACTTTATGGCACATCTAGTACATAATGACCAACATCACATCAGCATTTTGGAACGAGACATGGCAAGAATGCAGTGATCCAAGCACACTCTTGCAAACTTCTAAAGGCTCTAGAAACCTCCTTTTCGCGCGAGATATCTCGGCAGCCTTTTCATACAGTCAACCACATACAGAGTGTTCAGCTAGGTATTTATTCTTCTTGTTCTTCTTCCTCTGCCTCCTTTTCATCATTGTCATCGCTACTGCCCGGATTTCCAAAGATTCGTCTCGCGATATTCAGAATCGAATCCCTGGAATAGGCCTCGTAGGTCTCTCTTGTGAAAAATAAGCCTTCGGCGCACGGATCTGTAGCAGTGAGACTCAGGCTAGTACAAGGCTCGACTGAACTACCCAGTGCTTCCCGTGTTTCTCTGGCACCATTCTCTGCCCAGACAGATGCGGCGTTACTCGTGTAATTAGGAGGAGAACGGTTGTCAAGATCAGGCTGTGCTAATGATTCTAAACGTTGCTGCAAATAACTGTCATTTATTGCATTTCCGTTGATTGTCGGGTGGTTGTTCTGCAACTCGTGTGCAGTTAATGGGTGAATGTTTTCGTCAATGGCATTATCGTCTTCGTATGTCCGGTCGACATGATCATTATCTTCATTTGTCTGGTCCACATATGCGAATTCATCTAAATGCATAGCATCGTTGATTTGCTGATGGCCACTGGCATTTTGTTGTATTGAGTTATCATTTGTAATAGCGTCAGCTTGTCTTGATGTATCATCGTCGGAACCCGTCTCGCGACTGTTCAGCAGGGAAATGTCTGTATCGCGCGTCAACTCGTTTGCCACGTCAGTCTGATCTTCTGATGCATCCTCAAGACTCATTTCAAGCTCTCTAAGTAAATCAGCGTCTGGCTCACTCAAGGACTCAGGACTGCTAGTGTTATCTTTTTCTTCTTTTGCCGTCTCAGCTTGCTTTGACGTGTCATCAACGTCCGTCCTTGGTTCGCTAACGTCTCTGGTTTCCGGATTATCGACGCTATTTTGTGCCGCATCATCCACTACTACTATCACTTCAGCTTGTCTTGGTGTATCATTGGCGCCCGCGCCTGTGTCATCGTTCAAAAGCGAAACATTTGGATCGTTGGACGATTCCGGATTGCTAGCCGATGTACTAGAAACTAACAAGTCGTCTTTTAGTAATTCGAGAAATCGCTGCTATGCGCGCTGTCTGGTACTCACCATCTGCTTCTGCATTCATTTTTTCGCCGCTAGCTTAAAGTTACGCGATTCATTAGAGCTCGTCAGCAAAAAGGGTACGCATTCAATCTCATACCTTGTTCATCAAGAGTATCGCCATCGTCCAGCTTGATCAGTTTTCGTGCATTTTCTTCTATACTTTGTGATTCGCTAGGACGCTTTAAGCGCATTGATCGTCGTGTCGGAAGTGTTGTGCCTTTTTTACCAGCTGCCATTTCTACAAGATCTGCACTTCTTACACGACAAAACAGACGCGCGTTAATTCACTCCGCTAATGCGTACAATGCAGAACCTTAATGCTTTATTAGACGTTGTTTGTAGACAGATTACTAGTTATTTGGTCTTTTTCGATTCCTCTTCCTTCTTCTCATCCTCCTTTGCTTCACCGACTTGACCAAACTCGTTTGCACGAGTAGGATCAACCTTGTAGATATACCGCTGGTACAAGTATATGAAAAACACAACATCGTCACGCAGACAGGCAAGGCGATGGAGCGTTGGCATCTTGATGACGAAGGCAAACAGGTCATCTACAGCGAGAAAAAAGAACCCACATTGAGATTCATGTTATAAATATACACCCCACATATACGGTCTACCGCCGAAACTTACCAATAAATGTGTTCAAGGACTTGTACATTAATGTGCGCCAGGGCATATGTGCCACCTTGTAAGGAAAAGTATTAGAAAGGAGGAGAGATGTGCCTGTTTCACAGTTGATCCCACTTACACTCTTGAGGCGGTAGTTAATGTAAAGCTGGGGAATCATGGTAATAAAGCCAAACATGTATACGAATTCAACCAGCGTCTTCAGGACATACGAGTACCAGCTCTTGTGCTCGTCATACAGCAGCGAATAGATGGCGTAGCCAGCCAAAAGCGGGTAGGCCACCCACATGAGGTACTTGAATGCGATCGCATCATACTTTGCCGTTTCGTCTTCGGTCTCTGTCGTCTCCTTGCTGTGGTTACCCAATGATGGCAGCAACGAGCCCGGTGTCCAGACCAGCTCGTACTTTAATGCCTTGAACACCTTCCAGACCTCAATCAGCAACCCGATACCCTGACTGATCAAAATCATCCAAGAAGTCTCCTGGTTGTTATCCAGGAGGTACAAAAAGATGACGATCTGAAAGAAAATGTTGGTGATCAGACTGCGGACTGATACACCAGTGCTGTTGTCCTTCTTTTTCCAGAATGCAATGTCTAACAGTAAGAATAAGTACAAACGGAGCTCTGAAGCTTCGCTTTCTTTTGCAGTCCCTCTCTTACCGTTCTTGAAGGCCAAGAATTCAAATGCACTATGTAGCAAGCTAACAACGACAGTGGTGGCTAGCAGATATGGATTGGTTTCGAGAAGCATACGCTTTAGCTCATCCATCTCCGAAGCCGACATGCCACCCAAGGGATTGTTGGCTTGCTGCTTCATGGACTCGTCAAACATGGCATACAGGTTGAACTTGAACATGGACAAGGGCTCCAAATGGATCGTCAGTGGAAGAACACTATACAGCTATTAGCAAGTGCGGTCAAAACTGTCCTCTCTATATGATTACCTGACAGTGCTATTGATAGGATAAGCGTTGGAACGCAGCAGCCAAAACTCGTTGGGGAAAATGATGGGCTTGTAGAATCCAATTTTGCCCGTGGCATCCCGATGAAGTCCTGTATTGAAAGGAATATCTATGGATTCAGTCAGTTCATTCCATTCTTTTGTGAATTAGGCCCTTATACATACATTTTAGCGTAGCAGGTTGCATCGCATTCTTGGCAATGGGCGTCTTGGGATCGCTGATAATGGAGATTGTCAAGTTTTCGTGCCAGTGAGAAACCAGAGGTGCTCGACGAGTCCAGTTACCGAGGAAACCAGCGCCAGCAGTGCCAAACGAAGACTCGTCCTCATGAACCTATTGGACTCAAACCTCAATATCTCTTCTCTTTCCGACTAGAGATATCTTACCTCTTGTTCCTCCTTTTCGTCATCACTGCTTCCATGCAAGAGATTTTTTTGCTTGACCTCGGCCCTTTTCGGGTAATACTTTGTCAACTCTATTATTACCAGATTGAATGAGATATACAGATGGCAACGGCTCGCGTTCACTTGCTGAAGAAACTTACGATGACGGTAATAAACCAATGAATCGGGTGAGAAGCCTCGCTCGTTTGGATCAATGGGTGCGTTCTCCTTGGTCACGAAAATATGGGCATACAGGCTACCATTGTTCTGCAATGTCTATTGTAGAAAGCACATGGTTATTACTCCAGGGCAACGTTCTTGTTCGAATAAACAGTTCTAACCGGTGTGGCCGGGATCTCGATATGGTGCTCTCGACTGTCGGATGAATCTCCCAGGAGGATACGAGAGGCTTTCCAGGCAGGCTCAGCGTCGTAGTCTACAAAGTATTCGTTCTCGCTAATGTATACAGACAGCTCGATTGGAATATTGTGTTGCCAAAGAGGTACAGCAGATGTAGGCAGATGACTCTGTGGAATCTGAAGTGGATACGGGTTGTGATATACACCTGGAGGTAGTACAGGAAAGTAATCCGTATGAACATCCGCGACTTTTGCAGTATTGATCTCTGTCGTTGGTGCCGCCATTTGTGGTTGAGGGGTCTGCTTGTTACCTGTTTTGCGTCTCTCACTTTCAGCATCAGTCCCCCTTCAACATTGTCTACATGAATTTCACACTTGCCCCAAAAGTATTGCATGGCGAACCACATGATCAGGCCACGGATTATCACACCTCCATACTGAGCAACGAACCCTTGTTCCTGCCGATTATTATTTCTATTTGATGCGGCTGCTGGTTCTGCCATTTGGGGTGGGTGAAAAAAGTGTGTAAAATAAAAAAGTGAGTTTGTGTAACAGAGTT